>QZCP01000150.1:63567-97637 GCA_003956705.1 Brevipalpus yothersi
TCTCTCTCTCTCTCTCTCTCTCTCTCTCTCTCTCTCTCTCTCTCTCTCTCTCTCTCTCTCTCTCTCTCTATCCAATAGTGGCTCACATTCTCCATGAAAAAGAGAATTATCTTCAATGATTCAACTCTATCATGGATGGAAAATTTGAAGATTTTTTCGCCTAACTTGACAGGTTATCTATCAAAAGATGGCTTCATTTTCTTTTGGCAAAGAATAATTCTAATTTTTTTGGCAATATTCACCTTCTGATAAAATGATTTCATCTCTTTCCACTACATTCTTTTCAATTTTTTTTTCCTAGAATTCTCACTCTGAAATAGGAACTGGAAAGTAGTTCAAAAAAAATGTTTGATTTTCCAGGGCTTGACAAGCTATTGTTCAGATGTTCGGTAACATGAGAGATATGATTCGTACCGACTCAAAGTAGTAAATTCAAAATCTAAACTATCAATGAATCGGTACAAATCATTTGCTTCACATGCTCAATTGTGGATCATGTTGTATATAAAATGCCAGGAATTTTCGCTTCGATATTCCATATTCCACATTCCCTAGTGTTAGTCATCATTTTTTTGTATCTTCATAGGCAGATACCTTCCTGTAAAAAGGAGAGATAAACTTGTAAAATCTATCCACCCAAAACGGTAATGGTTCTTTCATTTTCTATCCAATATGAAGAATCAACAGATGAAACCATGAAAAAACTTTCAATCTCAGATCTCGCTGGGAAACGAAGATCCAAGAAATCTAAAAATCTTCAACTGTAAAAAGAAATAGCCGACATTAAACAAAAAAAGATCAAGTTTTGAAAAACTCCGTAAATTCTTGAAGCGTATTTGGAGTTTGTATGAAAGTTCTCCAACAAAAATCTGAAAAATTTGTAGAATTAACCGAAAATTTCTTGAAAAAAATAAAATAATTTTTACAAAACTTGCTAGCCATGGAAAGCATAATAATTTGTCGAAATTCTGTTGTCATTTCTTTAAAAGCTGCTGAAGAGTTGCAAATTTTTATCCGAGTGGATCATCCTGTTGATTTAAGTTTTCCAATTTATCTATGATTCCAGTTGAGTTAATTTTTTTCGAATCTTCTTAATACTCATTTCCTAGTAGAAAATTCTGATTCTCCGAGTAGAAAATTCTGATTCTCCGAGTAGAAAATTCTGATTCTCCGAGTAGAAAAACCTTTTTCAAATATGTGAGTCTTCTACAAATGAGCGAATAAATAGTAGTGTAGAGTTAGTTTTTCTAACTCAATCAAGTACCCATTTCCGATATTCTTTTCTTTTTACCTCTTTTACTTTCACTTTTCCTTCTTCTTCCGCTGCTCAGTGGTTTCTATGGTGTATGTGTGTGTATAAAAGCTTGATGTGTCTTGTTTCACCAAATTGACTTCACATTGTTCTAGGAGCCATCATGACTGGGAAAAGAGAAAGTGAATGGATTTTTTTCTTCTTCTTCTCTATGTTGCTCATGTTCTCTGGCCTTTTTTCTTCGTTTCACAATTGCACTTCTCCATCTTATAAGCTTAAAGTGAGGAAGAAGAAAGAAGAAGAAGAAATAAAATGAAAATTTTATGGACATAATCAGATTGAAGAATCAGAAATAATGAAGGAGCAAAAAAATCTGGCATATGAGATGTAATTATCTTGATTGTCAGATGCCAATGCATTTTACACTTATAATCACGGTAAACAATAAATGTCAGAAAGTAGATCAAAACTATTCCTATTAGACCAACTGCAAGTCTATGCCATGCCTTTATTAGGCGCTTTCATTCGATGAAATCATGAATATTAATTTGATCAAGAGAAGGAGAAAAGAGTTAGTTTTTTTCAACAAATTCGATATGCTGACTCTACAGCAGCTGGAAAAGGAAGAATTCTCTTTCCAAAATACAATTGACCATCCGATCTTGTGAGAAACATGAGATTTAGGTATCTTGAGAAAAGGAATAAAAGTTTTCCTCAGGAATTCTTTGATACTTTTGAATTTCGCAAGATTGAAATAAATTTGGCTTTACAGTCTAACTTTCAAAAATAGAAATTTCAGGAACTCTATCTCCGAGAATTCTAACATCTAATAGTCATTATTCCTCTCAACACATAAGACAGCTTATAAGAATAGTTCTCATGAGTAGGATATACGCAAGAATGATTTCTTTGAATGCTTTTCAAATGTATTGCACTCTCACTAAGAATCTGAATAAATAACAAAAGGATTTTCTCTCTACGCTCACAGATTCACTCGAATGGATACTGAATGTATTCTCTGTTCTATCTGATGTGTAAAATTGATCAGAATTGCTTGAAAATAAACGTGCAATCAGTTTATATTCATGTCAACTTTACAGAGTCATCTAGTTTTTTACATGCTTATTCCAACTACTTTTTGATCTTCTTTATTGTTTTTCACTATCTCTGTGTTCTTACAAGAACCTCTACAGGCTCTCTTTGAATTCAAGTAGTAGGAGAAAATAGGAGCAAAATTTATGGGCAAAAGAAATTCTTGACTCACCTCAATCATGAATAATGTAGAAACTTTTGTTGTTGTTTTGTTCAAAAGGAGGAGAAGAGAAAAGAAGAAAAAAATTCTCAACATACCTTCTAGAGAAAGAATCCAATTGGAATGATTCAATTGATTCTTTTAATTTTCCCGATTGATTCGGATGCTGAAGAGGAGAAGAAGATGGAGAAAATAAAATGATCTGTTTTCTCAACTTGCGGTATATATAACTTTGACATAGAATCTAATGTTCAGGATGAAAAATTATGGCTTGTATTCTCACCGTAGTGATAGTGATTCTCTTTTTGATGGTTTTTTAGCCCCAGAATAGTAGAAGAGAGGGAGAGAAAAAAAACACACACACAGTATAATTCACTTTTCAGCTAGCATCTCGCGATTGCCAGCATCATTTGATATGAATGAACACGAACACAACTTTCTTCTTCTTGATTTGAAGACTACTGGCTCAAGAGGATAGAGCCATAGTGTTAGACATCACTTTTCAGCCATTACTCTTGTGATTCCATGAAAAACTTTTCACTTTTTCTCTCTCGCTTTCTATTTTTTGATCTCTACTTGCCTTGATCTCGAGAGAAAGTCACCAGTAAAACTCAATTAAACATACTCAACAATGACCCCAATAGAGAGAGAGATGGAACATCATGGATACAAAATCCTAGAAAATAACATGAGGAGAAAGAGAGAACCGTAGTCTTATAGAAAAACCACCATGAAAGTAGTATTCGAAAATCGAAAAGTGAGCAAGCCATGTGAACATACATACATACTTATATACTCACTACACTTGAACACATTGTATAGGTCAAATAGATACGGTCACTTGGATGTGTCCAAGATGTTTTAGATATATAAAGTCTGGTAAATGACTTTCGATAGTCTCTAAGGCAAAGTTCACTAATCTTTCTTGAGTTGTTTTCTTATTCTTTATTCTCTCCTCTTATTCTTCATCTAACAGGAATTATCTTGTCTCTCTTTCAATTTTCATCGGCTTACAGCTGGACTCATATAATATGTTCAGCGATTCCCATGCCTCGAGGGGTCATTTGAGTGCATAGATAGAGGAATACATATATACATTCTCTTAGTGGATGAACGGAGACAAATGATATGATCAACAGTGAACAAAAGTCCTTCGAGAATTATGTGAACATTCCACAGTGAACCAATCCTGTTGATTAGTCAGAAATACTGTGGACTTGTATCAAATAAGTCAGATTGATAGCGGAAAGCCGATGGGTGAAAGGTGAATTGTTGATTGTTGATTGTTGATAAACAGCAGAACTTCCTCACTATATCACTATCATCAGAGCAAAACTATAAGACTTGGTACAATTCTGACTGGAAATTGGAAGAAATGTTCTCGTTTAATTTGGAGATAAAATTCTTGATCTGCCCTCAAGTTGCCCATATATTCTCATCCTACAGGATATTCTCAATGATCTTCATCTCTCTACCAATTTCTCTCAAAAGCCTCAAGCTCTTCACCATTCCTCAAGAGTTGATAAGATTCAACAAGTGGCCATTTCAGATAATTCTCTTTTCCACCTCTTCTCTTAGATAAGAATATTTTTCAAGAGGATATAAAAGAGAAACTGGAAAACATTCAAAATTTACCTATCGATCGATGAAATTCAAAAGAATCATTCTTATGATTGATTCTCAGAATCTCAGTGAGTGAAGCCTCTCTAGCCTTTCATCAATGTTTACCCAAACCTTAAAGAATACTCATTTGGATTGCTATGTTTGCACTGTTCAAAACACCATTGAAACTAATCTTGAAAAGTAAGCATAATACTCTGCTTGAGGGAAAATATTTAAACACATTACTGAGTATCGTCTTGGGTGAAGATAATGTTCCTCGTTTGTTTCCACTAATTGAAATATTAGGAGCAAGTTTCCCTGGGCTAATATATTTGCCTGGTATTCTCTAGTAACCGTGATTTTTGAACATGTATTCATGGCCATGAAGTAGAAGGAAAAGTTTGTGCATCATTCTCATCATATTTTCATCTCATCACTTCAACGGGAATGTTTCATTCCAGCATGGACACATAGAAGAGCTACAAAATCAGAGCGATGCTAATGAAGGAATAAATTTACCATCATATATATGATGATGTGTACGATTATTTCAGATCATCAGTAGTGACAGTCTCTCTCTCTCTCTCTCTCTCTCTCTCTCTCTCTCTCTCTTTTGCTTCTCTCCTGTCTATTCAAATTGTGATCATGAAGATGGAAATGATGATGATTCTCTCAATGTTACTTTGATAATTAGAAGGCTCCAGCAACAGATATACATATATACACTCATTTTTATGAGTACTCATGGAAAAATTTTCCTCAGATTATGACAAGTTTTTGGGATAAATTAACTCCCTAATGATGATAGTAATTTTATTTATGATACCATATTGGCATGAAAAATTCATTTTCTATCTACCTTCATCTCCTCATGAATTGGCTCATTGTTCTTGCTGACTATGTCTCACTCTCTCTTCATCCATTTTTCGGATCAAATTCAATGGATGATAGACAATTTTTTCTCCATCATCAGATATATGCTATACAATATTTTCGAAAGTGAACAGTATAAATCTTGGAAGAAGCAACAAGTTTATCGATCAACTTTTTTCTCCTCTCTTCTCTTACTCTCAAAACATGACACGATGAAGAGAAGGAAGAAGAAGAGGAAGAAAAAGGAATGAGGAACAGATTTTTTAACTTTAAGCAGAAATTGCCTCGAAAGTTTACTTTCATTTTACAAGCTAATCTGGTGTGATTTTTTTTTCTATCTCTGTTCATCTTTCTTACTACCATATACTTTTCCTCCTTTTTTTCACAGATGAAATGAAAAAGAAAAAGATTGCACATGCAAAAAAAGAATTTCATGAAAATTCTCATTCTTCCAGCAGTTGTTCATGTCAGTAGATGGAGAGAGAATCTTGTAGAGATGGAAGAAAAATTCAACATCCAAGTACAAATCTATACTGGATCCTGTTTCCGAATACAATCAGAGTGGGTAGTAAATACAGGGATGACTTTTATGTGAGAAATTGATTGAAGGTGGATGGTTCGAGGAATATTCACAAGTTTCATCCTTAGCAGCAAGATTCTTTCAAGGCACAAAAAGAAAGGAGACAGAAGCACTAAACCAACTAACACACTCTTTTTCTCTTCATTTTGGCAAGCAAAAATCAAAAATTAGGATAGTTTGATAAGAGGAATCATGTAAGTTTCACACCAAATTGAAGTGATTGTATCAACTCCAAAAGAGAGAAGAAAAAAATTGTGCTAGTTTAGCTGATGGCTTCATCATCACTTAGCAAGGTAGTGTCAGAGGAACACTTTCTATCCACATGTATAGTCTATTCAATTCACATCAAGCTGTCTACTCAAGTGGACAATAGAGAGAGAGAGAGAGAGAGAGAGAGAGAGAGAGAGAGAGAGAGAGAGAGAGAGAGAGAGAGAGAGAGACATGAGTGAACATTATGATGAACATTTGGTAAAGTCACCATTAGGATTCCTTCTCTCTCTCTCTCTCTCTTTTCTACTCTTCAACTCTTCTTTCCCCAAAATGTTTGCCTACTCCAAAGTTAACATGAAGTCTGTCCACTGTCGGTTGTGTGTTGAGATATTCTTCGGTCTCTCTCTTTACCATGAAACAAATTCTCTCTGGTATTCCTCATTGGATATATGTGGAGAAGAGCACAAAATAGAAAGCAGAATATATTTATCTCTCCCTCTCAAAGTTTTGAATAAATCATGATCAAGTGCTAGATGGAATAGCACATGAATTCTTATGGTTGTAATAGAAGTGGAAGATGGTGTGCTACTCAACTTCCATCAGTCTCTATCTATTCTCATTCTCGTTCAACTTTGATCTTGAGATACTCTCCACCTGAGCTGGTATTCCTCTATATTTATATATGTATCCAAAGAATCATTCGATTGAGTGTAGTATAAGTAGTGTATGTAGTAGTAGTGGAAAAAAGTACTTTCTCTCTCTCTTCTTCTTAAAATTTTCGTTCTCTCTATTCCTCAATTTCTCTCTTTCTCTCTCTCTTCACGAGAACTGGATTTAATCTGAATTGCCGGAGGACAAAAAATATCTATCTTGAAGGATTGAAAAAAATATAGGCAATTGAATGGCGAATAGGAATAGGAAAAGATAAAATTTTCGTTGCTCAGAGTTTTGATAAAATCTCTAACAATTCAATTACACTCTCAGGATGAACAACTATTCATTTTGAGATAAAATTTATTCCCCCAGGATTTTTGGCCATTGCGGCATTTCAATTGAAATTTGGAACTTTTCTCCATGTTAATGTGCCTTCACAATGCAAACAGATTGTGTTTGCATCGAAATTTGAGTGTATCCTCATTGCTACAGTATATATGTGTGTACCAGATTCATGCAAACTCATTGCAGCAAAATCAGTGTTTCATGAACATGTGCACAGTCTACTTTATTCATTGCAACTATGCTTCGATATTCCAGACGAAAAGTGCATGATAAAATGAGGAACATCCTGATGATGATCTGGGAAAAACACCATCATCAGCTATGATAATGGTTATTGGATGGGCTCTAATTAGACAATGAATTTTTATGACCAGACAAGTAGAAAATCTTCCTATCCATGATAGAGGAATCCATTACTTAGCAGCGGAAGCGGAAATCAGAGGTGATAAACTATGCAAACCAAAAGGGGGATAGTGAAAGTATCCAGAAATTCTTATAAGTCCTCCTTATTGACCGTATCAGCATTAGATGAATGCTCTTGGTGCATTCCAAATAGAGAATGTAGATTTTGTTTGAATTCCCTAATCTAACCATGTGTCCAATTGAAATGAGAAAAGTAAATTTGCCCAAGAAACGAATTAGGAGACATTGAATTTGTGTAATCAAGGAGCAGTGAGATGAAGATAGAGAGAAAGAAAGCCAGAAATCTTGTGTATTCCTCATATTGTAATGCTTACTATTCAATTGGCGCCAATTTTATTCTATTGTTTCTGTTGTATTGTCTAATGAGTGAAAGCAATTAAAGTTAAAGATTCATGCAAAGAATATCTGGGAATTCTAATTAGGGGAATCTTATAATGGGCCACTCCTATTTTTCTCTCTCTATCTCTCTTTCGTTCTGTTCACATTCTCTTTTTTGTCCCTTCCAATAGTATATTGCCATCTTCAACCAGAAGAATACTCGAAAAATAGTAGATGAAAGTAACATCGGAGCAACAGTGCGATTCTCACTTGTTTGATTCTGCAAACGAGTAAAGCACTTAGCGATGCTATATATATATAATGGAGAAAAAGAAATTTGATTGCAAGCTTTCAAAGCGAAATTTGTTCGGTATATAGTGAAAGTTCACTTTGTATGGAGGAGAGAAAGAGAATGTGTATGTGTTCATCTATCGTCAAAGTTATTGCTATTTCATCATGATTCTGTTCACGGGTGGCAAAATTTTTTGCCTTCATCTTTCTATCTCTCTCTCTCTCTTTCTCATAGACTTTTTTTTCGATTCTATTTCTTTTCTATCTTTTACATCCACAGAATAAAAATGATGAGAAAAATCTGGGGAAAAAAGGAGATATATTATAAACCTTATATTGGACAAGCCTGCTGGCTTACATTCTCATTTGACAATTGAGAGAGAGAGAGAGAGAGAGAGAGAGAGAGAGAGAGAGAGAGAGAGAGAGAGAGAGAGAGAGAGATAAAATCTGAGCTATAATCGAACAAAATCATGTTCCATATACACACAAATTTTGGTCCATCTCACCCTTACATTATCTCCTCTTACTCTATATTTCCCATTATATCTGATAGTCAACGATTGATTCACTTTGTGCAAGTTATTGAGAAAGAGAGAGAAAGAGAGCCCACATTGGTAAAACATTCGGAATGAGTATATACACTCTTTTCCCATATAATATGTCCACTTACCTTGAAGAATGTTGGCGAAAATCTTCTCTCGCCCATCTCACACTCTTTCTCATTCGAAAAGATGAACATTATGAAGATGGCGATGATGATCATTTTCTTTCTTCCAAGCTTCCGGATCTCATGAAATCCCCTCTCTCCTCTCCTCTTTGCTCTCTTCTCTTCTCTCGCTTCCTCCCTCTTTCCATCCGTTTTCATCTTCATCCTCTTACCTTATTTTCCTGATACTCTCTCTCCTATTCTGGATGATCAGCCATCAACATGGTCCTGTATTCACTGGATGACGTTGGTTCAATTTTTGTGAGTGCATAAACCAGATCATCTGATGATTACTTTATGTACATGGGAGAGAGGATAGATAGATAGATAGAGAGAGACAGACAGACAGAGAGAAAGAGTCGAGAGAAAGGATGGAGAGAGAGAAACATCCAGATGAAGACATGATAGTACATGTATGAAGATGATGGCAATCACTATCACCCAGAAAAATAGTGAATACTGAATACAGGAAGAGAGAATACTACATGTATACACGTAGGGAGAGGAAGAGAGACACACACTGACAAATGGATGGAATAGGATCTGTAAAACAAAACGATGGCAAAGAATTTTTATCATGGAATAGAATTTCAAATAAAATTAATTATCCAATGAAAGCAATATATTACTAGTGGAAACTGTTGATATTCTGAATGCACCAAGAAAATGTGAAATGAAACGAATCAAGAGAGAAAGAATACAAAAGTGATGCTCTATCTAAGTCTCTCTCTCTCTCTCTTCATCATCATTCTTCCTAGCCTCTTTCAACCTCTCTTTGCCCTCAAACAATGTGCTCTCCTTTCTGCTTCAGCCTCTCTCCCTCCTATTTTCCTTCTCTTGTATATTTCAAAAGATGATGTTTCATCGGTTTCATTTTTCTACTGAACGCGTCAATCTAATTTGCTGAATCATACTCATCACCATCCACCTCAGCATCCATTCTCTGTCTCTATGTGAGCCGTACAATCTCCCTGTGAACCAAAGGTTTTCTCTCTTACCACCACTTTGATGAAATTCTGAAGATCACTCTTGAGCCAGTTTGCTTCTGAGAGCATTCAGTAGCATCGTATTTTTCTTCTCTCTCTCTCTCTCACTCTTGAGCCTAAATTTTTTTATCTCACCCTCTCCTCGCTTTGCATCCTATTCCCATGGATATTCTTCATCCATGTTCACCACCATTGTAAGTATATTCTCGATGAATATGATTATGAGGAATCACAAGAGGAATACTACCACTACTACTACTACTACTTATACTGCTACCTGCACTCTTGAATGATTGTGGTCCCTTCTTCTTTCTTTCAACTTTTATCAGCTCTCAAGTGATCGATGAGTGAGGTTTTTTGATGGATAAATTTTGATTGGAAACTCTCTTCACACACATACACATACAAACACACAATTCTGAGTAGGAGAATCCAATACAGTGCACAAACTTTTCTTCAGCATCAATTTCCAAAGAAATTTAGGCAATTTTTTAGAGTGACTCTTGTGATGCATAGCAAAAAGAAGGGGATTGATTCACAGATTCTTGATGTTTATTTCGAAATTTTCCCTGAACAGATAACTATCTCAGATTCCATTAAATTTTTCCAGGAAAACATTATTGAATTCAATATGAATACTGCTAATTTTCACCAGTCAGTCTTCATAGTCAATATTTGAGAGAAAACTTTGTTCTTAATAAAAAAAGTACGCTTATATTTCGAACAGAACCTCAAATTTTTATCTACAAACCCAAGATAATTCCATGATATGTCTTGTTCAATTATATGAGAACCGATACTTCCCTGTATTCTATATCAGTAGTGAATTTTATGATAAAAATTAATCCCAAATATCTGATTGAGATTACATCCTGTCTTCATCAGAACTAAATGGCTATCAAACGAGCATGATCAAATTTCATGCCATTCTCACTTAACTTGTAGCTTCTTGGATAGCCTAATTTAGAGAATCAGATGGCTGAAAGCTTATTAATCAGATATTTCATGGTTATCAAAGCTAGTGTATTGATTCAGTTCCAATGACTTTGGGATTTGTGTAGTCGAATGGCATTTCACCTGTAGAGAAGGTAATAATACCGATAAGACTCATGTGATAATCTCCTCCTGGATTCATGATAGATAAATCAAATTCCAAGAACCAGTGGATTGAGTATCGGTTAAGTGATACTGATGACAATTAATTTCTATCAAAGTTGACGTCTTTGATTGAATCATGAAATATGAGATCTCTAAGAATTATACATGTATCATATTCGAAAATCTTTTTTTAATGAATCTTGAGAATACATCTCACAATGTCTTTAGCTAGCTGGCACTTTTCAATCACAGTGAGTGTTTAATGAAGATTGAAATCATCCCTTAACAGTGATAATGACTCTCAAAATAGAGACAAAAAAAATTGAAAATCTCATCTTTTGCATGAAAAATCTGAGAATTGAGAATTCATGAGAATTTACTTTGTCTATAGTTTTTAACAGATAACTGTTCCCTGTTTATCACACCACTACATTCGATAGTATTTGTGTGAGAGAAATATTTCGCGCATTTTATTTTTTCACTCTAGAACAATTCTTATTTGAAGATGAACTCATTCCTTTTATCACATTCTCTCCTAGCTGCTCCATCAGAAAAACTTTCTCCCTCAGCATCCACAGGTTTCCATCAAGTTTGATGAGATGCTACGGAAGTAAATATTTGCTCTTGAATTTTGTATGATTTCTGTTTCATGCTTCTTCTGCTATCTGTTCATTTATAACTTCGAGTTCTTCGTTCTGGTGGAATAATTTGAATGTAGAGAAAAGGGTATGCTCAAGCATCTGTGAGATAGAAAGAGTGGAAGATCTCAAATTGGTAGAAATTTTCCTCTGAATCAAGATTGCTCCCAAAAACTCTAAAATTCTTAGAATTCTGTGAAGATTTCAATCCTCAGAAATCTTCGATCAAATCAGCAATATACTATAAAGACATTCTCTCAATGAGCTTCTCCAAGGGTCAACATATTGTTTTCTGCCACTTTTTGAGTGTTTGTTGCTCTGAATCTGTTCTGAGAATATCTCATCCTCTGAAGATTCCAAGATTCGAAGGAATTTTGTATACAACTGATCAATTCAGATGTTCAGTTCTTAGAAAGCATGTGGAAAGTTCAAATAAATCCATAGACACGTGTATCTGAGCTCACAAAAGGGATAGATTATAGGATCAGAGGCTTTGATGGAAACCATAAGCATTTTTTGCAAATAGATAGTCAATTCATATGTCTACTTATGCCCGCTAAACACTTAAAAAATTTGAAGGAAAAATAGTAAAATTAGAGAAAAAAGTGTATCAAGTCATTTGAGATGAGCAAAAACAGATTCCTCCTTAAAATTCTCTCTTTCTCAGCATTTGCATTTGGTAGTTTTATCAGCAGAATTTTCCATAGTGTATTTGAGAATATATAATAAAATTGAATTGGCTCTCATAAGTTAAGGAAAACATTATAAATTCAGATTCATCTGATAAATTGGCTTCTCTAGTTGACATAAGGCAGAAGAAGTACTTCAAAGCATTCAACTCAAATGAAAAAAAGAGCGATACAAGATCGAGTTTAAGTAGGCAAGTATTTTCTGAGTGGATGGACTTTGGTTCATTTTAAGTGGCATTTTTTTCATGATTTATTTGAGAAATTATCCATTTTTTTATACTCACCTTATAATTTTGATCCTCTAATATTGGATATAGTTTCAATACTTCTGAAACTTTTCTCCTCATCTTCTTCCAGCTCCTCCTTTTTTCTCTCTCTTTCCATGATATTGAACATGATAGCATTGATTTTCTTTCTCCATTCTCCAGAAGAAAAAGTTCAAAAGAGATTATGGAAAAAGAGAGGGAACATAATTCAGTCCAAAAGTGTATCTGCATATAAACACACAGAAAATGTAGGGAGAAAAAAGAGAAGAAGTTCTTTAAAATACCAAGAGTATGCATATAAGTGATGATAAATTATTCTTAATTTTCTATCAGCCATCATTAATCAAAAAGTTTTAACTGATAATCAAAATGATATATTCAAAATATTATCATTATTATTATCCATATGCCTTTATCACCAAGTTGATTATGTCCATTATATGTATATTCACGATAAGGATCATTTGATTATTTTCTGGTGTGTATGTATGAGAAGTATTACCATTGCTTTTTCACTTGGACAGACAATAATTTCTTATCATCACACACTCACATATTTACCTTGACAATGTGTTAACTTATTCCCTTATACACACACATATTCACAAATGATCACACCAAAGTGCCACTGTTTCAGTCATCATCACTCTTCACTACATGTGTGAGTTGAACGATAAATTCTCACACATACACAGAAAACACACACACAGAACTATATTAGCTATTCCATGATGACCAATGGATGAGGGAGAGAGAGAGATAGATAGAGAATGGAAACATGATGATTGCACAAGATTTGCCAAAATGAACACATACACAGACATAAGGTGCTTCGGAGGATAAGCATCACGGAATTCCAATTTGTTTCTTCTTCTTCCTGCTATTTTCTCATGAGAGAGAGGGAGAGAGAGAGAGAAAATATACTCGAGGAAATACTTTCACAATCTGTTATATTTTCGAACATCATTCTGAAACCTAGATCAAGTATACACACTTGAATCACACACATACACACAGTCTACCATGCGAAGGCTCGAGTCCATCCCTAGCAGATGAGCAGAAGGAGAAAGATGGAGAAGGAGGAGAGAGAGAAAGAAGAATCCAGAGAGATAGAATAAGGTATCATTTTGTTACCACCAAAAATTCTAACACTTTTTATCATCTCATTTCTACTCTCTCTCTCTCTCTCTCTCTCTCTCTCTCTCTCTCTCTCTCTCTCTCTCTCTCTCTCTCTCTCTCTCTCTCTCTCTCTTTCTCTCTCTTCTTCTCTTTTGCTTCATTTTCACTAGCATTATGACTCCTATTTTGTTTCCTCGCTTCTTTTCTTCGCTTTACTTTTTTTTGGGTTCATCTTGGGAAAAAACTATGTGAGAATCCAAATGAGAATGGCATGATGAGACGATATACTTTCACCATTGTTTCATACACTCACTGCAAGTCATGATGATGTGGCTAGATGTTAGCAGGCTGATGGTGAGAAGGCACTTATTCTTTACTTCCTCTCTCTCTCTTTCGCTCTCTTCCAGAAACTCATGAATTCATATTGAAATGGAAGCAAAAAGATGCTCATTCTGGAGGACCATTTTTGCTTCCCTATTTGATTTCACTCTCTTTACCACCCCCAAGCCATTGGGTGAAGATGAAGAGTAGGGGCAGAGAGAGAGAGAGAGAGAGAGAGAGAGAGAGAGAGAGAGAGAGAGAGAGAGAGAGAGAGAGAGAGAAAATGTATGGAAATAAAGATGAAATGAAGGAAAAGAAAAAAACGATAGAAAGTGTATATGTGTGTGTGTGTGTGTGTGGTAAGAAAAGAGAAAGGTAAAGTAGAAAAAGCAGAAAAAGTAGAATGAAAACATTTTCAAGTTCTTCACGCTCTCTTATTAGGGCGCGAGGCTTGAACGAGAACGAGCATGGAATAGGAAATTGGCCTGATAAATGGATGGGATGAAAACGGGATTGAGATTCAGAGGAAGAAATAAGTTGAGAGGGAGAAAAAAGAGAGAAATAAAACTAGAGAAAGAGAGAGAAAGAGAAGGAATAAAAAGTAAAATTCAACTGGAGCGAATAGTGGAAAGCAAATACAGATGAGATGTTGGAAGAGAGAGAGAGAGAAGAAAAAAGAAAAATTTTCTCCCAATTTTCGAATAGAATCATCAAGGTTCACTGTGATTGTCCATCAGACTTCAAAAAATAAGGTTTACTCTACTTCTATATATGTGTGTGTATGTATGCGTTGAACGACTTTTCGATTGCTTCTCGAAAAAAAGGAAAAGGTTATTCTTGTCCACACTTTGATGGTGTCCATTGAAATGTGATCTGATCAAACAACCTTTCGGGACCAGAAAGAGAATAGTGTCAAGTGACTGACTTTAAATGGTTAGATTATTTTCAATGAGACTCCTTCTTTTTCCATGGGAAAAGTAATCAGAAAAGAGAGAGAAAATCGAAGTATACCAAGGAAGGAATCAAATAAAATTGTGAAATTTGTTTCACACAGTTACACCTATGAGAATTGACTTGTCCAATAGATCAGATAAATTGGAATGATCTTCAAGGCACACATGTATACATGATGCTGATGGAATAAGAGTAAACACTCTGGCACCGAATTGATGTGTTGACAAATTTTGGCCAAAAAATTCCAGGGAAAGAATAGTGAATACACGTGAGAAGAGGTAAAATATTTTGTTTGAAATGAATGTGGAGGTAACTTTTTGGGAATAGTCATATGTAAATGAGGATCACGAATGAAGAACGGTGAAAGTATATGCATGTGTCTGTCTCTGTATAACAGAATATATGATAATCAGATGAAGAATATAAGAATGGTTGGAAGTAAAGGGAAAAGAGAAGAAGAAGAAGATAAAATTTATGCATTTTCATGTAAAATATTGCGGCCATAAGAAGACTTACATGTTACTAGATATGTTTTGATAAGCTAAAATTTTTATTCCACCTTATCCTGTATCTTCTTTATCTTCCTCTTTTTTCTTCCAGATATATTCCACAGATTCTTCAAGTATAAAAGTGTGTGCGTGTTTGTGGGTTCAAAGTTCATGTGGTGTGTGTAGGTGTTCCTCATGGCTCAAGAAAATAAAGTGAAAGAGAGAGAGAGAGAGAGAGAGAGAGAGAGAGAGAGAGTCTGGAATGAAAGCATAAAGGTCTTTGAGAAATAAAATGAAGAGATAAAAAAGAATAGTGTAGCAGTTGAAAAATATGGCGGGAATAACGAGAAAGGATGAAGAATGAAGATGGAGAAGAAGAGAGAAACAATTGAAAAACCACGATGGCTGGGTGACGATTTCAATTTGTTGAGCGTATTTCTTCCGTACGATTGCTTCCATGAGATACTTGGAGACACACACACATACAAGCAGTTGAGCCTCTAGTGGGAAGATGGAGGAAAGATAAAGAGAGAGAGAGAGAGAAGAGGAAGTAGAAAAGATGCGGATGAGAGCAAATTTTTCTTTGCACTTCCTTTCTCTCTCTCTCTCTCTCTCTCTCTCTCTCTCTCTCTCTCTCCATCATACTATTTTTCTGTTGAACAACAACAGCAACAACAACACTGTTGACTGGTTGATATGAAGTGAGTGGCATAAAATCGTTTTCTTACACTTCATCTTACCTTGTTGATCATGTTTCCAGGCGATTTTGGCTGATTTCACTTTGCACACTTCTCATGACATCCAATCTTATTGTTTTCTCACCTTTTTTTCTTTCCTTCTTACTTTCTTTTGCCCTCTCTCTCTTCGCCGAATGGCTTCCATGTAATCATCGTAATGGACTTTATATGATCTCATGACCTGGATAAAATATAACGGAAAATCATTAATCAGAGGTTTTTCCCTTGCCGTCTTCCATAGGAAGAACTTTTCTTTCTTTCTTTCTCTCTCTCTCTTTTTCGTCTACCGTTGATCTTATAAATTCACTTTGGATGCAAATTGCAATGATCCGCATCTTCTTTCAGGCTTGATCAGAGTTTCATCACACAATCAGCCACCATTTTCCCTCAGCATCCTTCTTCCCTCTGGTATTACTATGCTGAAGGGTAACCTTTTTTCTTTTTTCTCTCTCCATCTTTTCCATCTTCTTTTCTTCTTTCCCTCCTTTTTTCCAATATAAATACCCAACGCTTACACAATACACACACACCTATGGATCTATCTGTATATATATTTATGTACATATATGTACATGAAAAACAAATGAAATCAACTAGATGAACGTTTTTTGAATTTCTTATCATGCTTCAAATCCAAATCGACCAAGACATACTGAGCCTGGAACCCCATACACACAGCACGTCTTACTCTATACCTTTTGCCCTTTACTTTACGATTATTTTGCTCTCATGGCACGTTCTGTGGTTGATGTGGCTTCCTGGGATTGAATAGAGTAAAAATTTATGCCTTCAAAAAGAGGAGAAAGCAAATAGTGTTGCATGCATACATATATATGTACATGTATATTCACAAGAAAAATGATGTGCAAAAAGTATCAAGCTGAATGCGTATTCGAGAAGAAAAAGTTCCGATACCAAATGAAACAATTTTCTCAGCAACAATCTAAATCTGAACCCACAGATCATGTCATGAGATTGCAAACGTTAGAATTAGATTCGAATTATCATGAAAAGTAATTATTAAATCTAATTAGAAGATCAAACAAGTTGAAGCATCTAAGCTGATACTTTACTTCTTATTTACAGACATAACATGAAGAAATACCAACAAATCATATCACTTTTCCAATTTGACAGAATATCGATTGGAATCGAAAATAGCAGAATATGTGTAGGTGATTAGTCACACCCATCCAATCATATGATCATTATATGATCAAGATGGAATTTCTTCATGGATACGATAGAAAATCATAAAATGATTTCAAATGATGACGATTTCCTAAGATAATATGATTACAATCAATCGACAAGTGTTTCATGGGAATTTTCGCGGTAATCGAAGGTATTTTCACACACAAGAATTCAATGAATTTTGAGCGAGTGAATGAGTCCACTACTTTTCGAGTGACCACTAATAATTTAAATGACACTACAAAATCGCATCCTGAATACAAGTTCATTTTAACGGTGTTTGGTTTATTTGTATTATTGCTCATTATTATCGCTTCCTTGTGTTATTGTTGCTCATGGGACTGTGATAGGAAAGATTCACGTCGAATTAGTGTGACTAGAACAAGATCAAAGAAATCAAAAAAGGAAACTCCTCAAGCTATCAAAACAGCTAGTATTGTCATCTTAGAACGTGCAAAAACAAAAAAATCCTCAAACCGATTTTTGGTCCACCAAAGTTATCTTCCAATTGATTAGTTTTCTTTGATTGCCCATTCCTAAGTTCTCAGAAATCCAAGGATTCCTGATATCACTTGTTTTCTACCAAGCTTAATACTTAATACTTGTTCTCGAATATGTTAGCATATGAGTAGCGGAATAAGTGAGAAAAAAACAGTATTTCTAAGACTATTCCTCCAGAGTAGCGAGCCTGATTAGTTATATAATGGCTTCACCTGAACTGGGCTCAAGCAAGACAAATTTATTCACCTTATGGTATTCTGATCGAACATGTATATTAGTATTCTCGTAGAGAACTCTGGAATGAGAACTCTCTCTCTCTCTCTCTCTCTCTCTCTCTCACCTCTTAATCACGTTCATGGAATTCACTATTAGTTAAGTTTTTTTCTATTTGTCTCTGTTAGTTATGAGTATTCCAATCTGAAATGGAAAAGAGTGTACAGATACTCTTACTTCTGAATAATTGAAGACTCATCTTTTTTCGTTCTCATAATATCTGGTCTCAGTGAAGAGGATTAGTGTAGTGTTCTCTTCGCAGTGCTTCGATTGTTGATAGAGTCATGAACAGAATCTTTTCCTCTCAAAATTCTATCAGTTAACTACTGACTGAAAGTGGAATGAGCATTAAATATTTGTGCAAAATGCTAGAAATGAGAATCTTGATAGAAGATAAAACTTCAAACAGGATATTGTCCATTGCATTTACTTTACCTTTCTCTCTTTCTATTTCGTTATTATTGCAACTAAAATGTTATGCATAATTAATTATAAGTCTGCATAAGGAATAAGACTTTGATCTAATCACTGAATGAGTAAGGATGTGAAGAAATGCTTTCCATTTCTTTTGCAGAGAGCATTCTGAGGTGCACTAGAGATACTCCTTCGCTTCTCTTTGCCCTATAAACTCAATAGGATTGAGAGGCCAATTTTCATGAAAAATATTCCAATGTCTAATCTCTTATTTTTTCACTAAGCTGGCTCTAAGATACTCGTACAATAGTAAGATTTTCTTCGTGAAAATCTTGCGCTTTTTTATGCAATGCATTTTCCTATGAGATGTGATTTCAAATTCATGGCTTTTCCATGGATCTATCATTTTGGAGACAAATTTTCCAATTATCGATCCAAAAACTTCTCATTTTGAAGAGATTCAGGAAAAAGGAAAACCATTCTCATGATTCGGGAAGCAAAGTAAATTCTGTGCAGTCTCAGAATTTCTTCTTGCATCTGGTCTGCATTCGAGAAATGAATTTCTGGCTCTAGAAGTTGAATCTTCGAATTCCTACAGTCCTAGGGATGAAATGACTCCTGAAGGTTGCATCCTGCCAGAGAATATACTCTGGGTGATATTTTATGAAAGTTCATGGGTCCCATGAGGTTAGGGGAAATACCCTTCTCACGATGGGTGAAACAAAATTATTGCGGTTAAAGACCAGCCATTGATTAGATGAAAGTATCAGGAGCGAGAGAGAGGATGAAATTGGTTTTGTGTAGATGAAAATCCGGAGGCAAACAAATTCGAATGAGTGGATGAAGCATAAGAAAAGAGGAGATGATCACAATTGATCCCCGAGAATTAGTACTTTTCACATTGTCTTCTCACTTACTGGATCTCTCTCTCTCTCTCTCTCTCTCTCTCTCTCTCGCTTATCCTTTGGATGAAGAGTGTAAATTGAAATGAATGACCATGTAAGTTAATCGGAGAACGTGATGAGGAAGGATGATCGTGGACAAACAGTGGGACCATCAAGATGAGAGTGAACATCGGACCAGTTACTACAGAATCTAGGGCCAAGTGGAAAAGAAAATAAAGCTTCTCTAGGTGACTATTTTTCCAGGCAACATCATCTCAGTCATGATCTAGCGTACATCTTCTCTCTTCAGCATCTTCATCCACATAGAATTGTGTGTATGCATGTGTTCCCTGTGTGCTTTACTTTCCGTACCGATCCTCTTGTGAATTGAGAGTATAACGGAAAGTAAGTGAAGAGCTGTAGATGAGGATGAAGAGATGAGAAGAGAGAGAGAGAGAGAGAGAGAGAGAGAGAGAGAGAGAGAGAGAGAGAGAGATGATTTACAAAGAGCAAAGAGCTCTAGTCTATGGTAATTATGAGTGTTGGACTATCTGTGTGAATGTAAATAGTAATGAATACAGGCTATGACATTGCGGTGATTTCCATCTCACTTTTATTCCTCTTTCTCTCGTTCAGGCTCTCAGCAAATATTCAAGCAGCTTTTCGGTGATAGTTTTGAATTCCTTTATCCCGATCGAAGAATTTTCTCTCTCTCTCTATCCTCTTCTATTTGAATTCTTTTTCCATGCAGAACTTTCATTCCCTGCTGGTGTACACCAATCTCACTCACCATCATCTCATATTCTGATTGAGTAGAGAGAATCTATAAATGAAGAAAGATGGCCAGAAAAATGAAGAGATCGAAAAGGGGAAAAGTAGGGGAATACAGATGCTTGTACCTGTTAACTGAATGAGAGAGAGAAGAAGAAATTACTGCAAGAGATGGTAAAAGCAATGGTGATGAGGAATAACAGTGTAAGCGAACGATGTGGCCATCGGTGCATGTTCAATGATCACGAGAAGATGAATGATGACCTGGGAAACTCAATTACTTGTTGTTTTCCGAAGAGCATTGGTCAAAGGAGAGAGAGAGAAAGAGAAAGAGAGACTTGATCGTCCAATCGACGGAATAAAGAGAGAGAGAGAGAGAGAGAGAGAGAGAGAGAGAGAGAGAGAGAGAGAGAGAAAGTCCATCTGATGATATATGCTCATCATGAGTTTCCCATCATCATTCAGTTCTGTTCATGCACGCATCTTTCTATGTGTGTATATCTTGTGGGCTTCTCTCTTTCTTTTTGGACCGATTTCATCATATTCCTCCCACGAGGAATCAGAAAATGGAGTAACATAAGGAAAACGAATGGTGTATATATACTTGGAAGAAAAAGAAGTGGAAAAATATCCTCAAGATGAGTGTTAGAGATTGATTTTTATAGTTGAAAAAAAACTGTTCCAGAGAGACAATGTGTATTCTGGATATGAAATATATACTCTAACCAGATAGACTAACGGTTTTTCTCCCATCTGTATTGCCAAAAGTAAGCAAAGGCGAGAGAAATGAGATGAGATCCAATCATTTGGCTGGAAAGACAAGTGGTCAAATGAAAGAATCAAGTAACTATATATATATTGAGAGGTCATCATTTGTAGCAATTGCTTGTAACTTATCATCAGTTTCTCATCCCTTGAGACCATCGAATGAGACGTATGATAAATTCATGCGAAATTCTTGTCATAAATATATAAAGAATATCATTTCAGAGTGTTTCGTGTGGACTAGAATCGATCATGATTCTCTACCATGTATGCTTATATATATTCCGATCATCGTGGATAGAATATAAGGTAATAGAAGATATGGAATTCGTGCAACTGTGGATGAAACTGATGCTCATGATAGTAAATCTTCAACCAAAATTGTGGCCAAAATTAATGAGACGAAAACATTCTCGCTAACCAGTAATGGTCAGCATGTTTATCACTACTTTTCCTGATGTTCCTGATGTGCTAGTAGTGGGTATGTATTCTCCGAAACGCTGAAGAATTCTTTCTCTCCCTCTTTCTTTTACTACAACAGAGTAATACTATTAGAATTGAAGCTGAAGTTTATTGACCTATCATGAACATCTTCAAAGTTTGATGGAAAAGTAGAGAGGTTTATGATGAAGAATTCTTCGGAAAATGTGAATTGACTTCAAGTTTCTATTACCTGTTGCATCTTGTATGCGTAAGGCAAAATGAAAGATTCTGTTATTCTGTGATATGATATTCCTCCACTATAGCAGATGGTTATTGCGCCAAGATGTTTCCCTACGTTACGGGAGAGGTTAGAACAAGGTGTCAATATTTGATTATGGCAGAGCAATCAAGAATAGGATAAAGACAGTTATCGGCTGCTAACTGGATGGTAGTTTCTAAACCTAGGTGATTCAAGATATGGAGGATTCCTCAATGTATTCTCGCTTATCTACTGACCACAGATACTGTGTTCTGTTAATCAGTGGTTTCGCTTCCAAGGGATTGATTTATATTGAAGCAGATTATTTGATTGTGCTTGCTTCAAGAAAGAGTGAGAGGAAATAGGGAAGGAAAAGGAAAGAGTGAAAGTTTATTGAGTTAGGGAATAATAGTATATTGGTTTAGTGTCGTTTTTCAGTTGAATTCTTTTCCAGAGAAAAATTCAATGGCTAGAAGGAAGAGTTTATTGGAAAGAGAATGCAAAAACTGAAATGTGTACCTCTTTTACACATGATTTAATTTGCCTAAAGAATATGTCCACCCACCATTCTTTTTCTAGTAAGTCTTGATGAGAATTTTTTTTTTCGTCTACAAAACTCAATTTGAAAATTTGAATGTAACTCTAGTGTACAGTGTATCCTCCAGTTCAATTTCGATCTATTTTTCTTCCAACATATATCAAGTAGACAGATACAGAGGGAAAAACAAGTAAAAACACAAGGCAACACAATGATTCTCTGTACAGTATCAGTTGGATTATACTTTGCTCTATACAGCATCAAAATTGATTTGAATCCATTTGAGAGTGATCAATCTACTTTTCATCTCGATTTTACACCACTTTTCACCTTCTTTTTCTATTCCTTCTTTCCCTTGACACATTCTAAATGACACAAAATCATTCATATTATTATTATTCACCTCAAAGTAAGTCTCTCATACACTTTCTCTCTTTTCCTCTCTTCCTTGCTTCTCAATTTCCATCTTATTTGCATAAAGTGTTCTGCATCCCAGTCATCCTTCCTCCCGTACTTCCTCTCTTTTCACGTATTCCAACATATCTAACATGTCTGACAACCATCTTTCCCCATCTGCATCCACATCCCACATCCTATCCATCTTCAAATTAAACTAAGGCCCATAGTAACAAGCTTCATTAGTTTTTAGCTAATTAATTCAAACTAATTTCTATTCACTTCCCGCTCATTTTCACTTCCACTTATGTATCCATTGAGAAAGGGCATTTGCACTCTTTTATTTCCATCAGATCTGACAATTTTTCACCCACACTCAACAAAACTCACTCACTTGATATTTGGAATGGAAAAAGTCTAAGTCCATTCTATATATCAAAGAGCTTTGATTTCGCAATAGACAACCGATATACATGCATATATTTTTACATGTTGACAGGATTGTTGGTCAAAATTTCATAAATTTATCATGAAACTTGTTCTCAAAGTCTGGAAAACTTAGAAATAAAACTCAAAGAATCCATTAATTCATATAGATTCTGAGGATCAAATATCAGGCATAACATGTAATAAGAGAACACACAGAGCATGATTTCAAAGAATATTCTCCCAATATTGGATAAAAAAAGATTTCCTCTCTCTATCTTACTAGGCTCTAGAATGTTCTTAGATACCCCTGCATTCTCGTTAAAACTTATATGGCTACTCGAATTTTACTGACATTGATGGCCAGGCTGAAATGATGAGAGAGAGAAAGAACGAATGTGAAAAAATTTAGCTGCAAGGTATATGTGAGGTTTGTATAGTTCATTATGATGGACTTATAACATTAGGGACCTACATTTAGAGTCAAGAAGAATGTTTCAAGCGTCTTGAGACCTGAGGAGGGAACATATTGAATGAAATTGCATCAAGAAGAATCGGAAAGAAAGAAAGAGAATGAAGAAAAAAACGGGCAAAACGGAATGTCAAAATGGTGATAAAAGTAAACAGAGGAAGTAAGAATGGTAATCTTCAGCGTTCACCTCAAAAAGTGACCATCAAATCATCTGAACAAGGTATATATACGTGAAAAGATACACACTCTATGAACACTTGTCATTTTCGGTGAAGAGAAACGAAAATTTGAAGAAGAATAGGATGGATTCCTCATCTTTTTTCACCTTTCTTTTTCTTCTTCTTCCTCCATCTCAAATGATGATGATAGTGATGATGATGATCAATCGTATGACAAGTGTGTAAGAGAGGAAGATGCAGAGAGAGAGAGAGAGAGAGAGAGAGAGAGAGAGAGAGAGAGAGAGAGAGAGAGAAAGAGAGAGAAAGAGAGAGAAAGAGAGCAAAAAAGGTGATAGAAATGAGAAAAGCTAACATTGGATGAAAGCAAGAAATAGGTGATGAAGATGAGGAGACATCCTCCGGCAAATTCTTCATCTCGAAAGTTAAACATTGGATGGAAGGAAAAAGAATATGTGTGTAAGAGAAAACAAAGGGGAAATAGAATATCTGTATCCATGCAAAATTATCAACTTCATGGCTTCTCTTATTCTCTTATTCTATTCTCAAAATACTCGAGATAGAATTCTATCAGAATTTTCGCCACATTATGCGAATAGAGGAAGAAAGACAGAAAAGCTTTCCAGATGGTGATGATGATTGTTATCCAAGACACTTTATTCACTCTCATAGCCTTATGTTTTTGGTGCTTTCAGTATACTCTTCAGAGTATTCTCTCAAAAAAAATTCTGAGCATACTATCCAGGAGACGAAAAAACTAACATTTCCATCTCGCTTTCGCTACAAAAAGAGTAGCTCTTGAGCAAATCAATTGGAAATATTCTGATAGAGCTCCACAAGTATCATATTTTCCTCATGAAAATGGATGAATAAATTTGCTTCCTCTCTCATTGGTGAGAAAAAAACCTTTCTAGAACTACCACTAGATGAGATAATATTCACAAAAGAAACTCTTATGCATCTAATTAGAACTCTTTTGGGTAGCTTTTTCATTTGAAAACTTAGCGAAAATACTTGGCTCAATTTGCCATAGATACATATGTGCCTCAGGGATGCATTATATTCATCGATTGCAAAGCTGTCTTCATGATGCTTCTGAAGAAGAAATCAGAATATTCCTAGGAAGAGGGCACAAAAAAATGTGGGAACAAAAAATTGAAACAGATTTTCATCAAGTTTTTTTTTGCTAAAACATAAATGCAATTCGTGCTCAGTTAATCTGAACGAATTTCTATCACAAACACCTTCATGGGAACACTTTTCCTAATTTGCTTGAATTTTTTCAATTCATTTATGTACCTTTTGATCTAGAAAAAATGTGTATCTATCTATTCATCCCCTGTTGATTTTATTATTACGAATATCTCTCTAATTCATTCATTCGTTCATCCATTTTCATGGGAAGAAAAAAAAGAGTTCTCTCCAGTAAATTGAAGTTGAGCAGTATGTTGATTTAATATGAACATCTACTCCTATAATCGGATCATCTTTGAAACTTCCATGGATACTGTATTACCCTTCTATCATATATGTATACTCTCGAGTGGTTTCAGAATTTACATCATTCTACTTTCTCTATTTTCCATGTGCTTGGATGAACGATATGATGGAGAAAAAAGAGATCAAAAAGCACAAAACTCTGTATCAAGCCTTGAAAACATATAAGATCAATAAATTCAAGATTTTGGAGAGAGAGAAAGAACATACTTACCTTTATTTGTCATTGAAGCTTTGATGGCCTTAAGGAAATGTTTTCATCTTCAGTGTAAAAAGAGTGGAAAACAATTTTTTTCCTCTTCCCGGTTCAATCAATATTTATTTGTCCAATCCAGAAGACCTTCTGAAGAAAGTAAGCAAAAATTGATGGAAAATAAGTTATACAAGTGTTGAGAATATGTAAAATTTTGTATCAACCAGGATAAGCTTTCAAGCGAATTTATTTATTCTGCTAATTTATTCATCCAATAACATCTTACAAATATTCAAGCAAATTAAAAGGTTTCAAGATGCTGTGAGAGGCTTCTTTCAGAGGAGATGTTTTCAAGTTTCTAAACTCATTTATAAGCTTTCCTTCAAATCAATTTGAATATAACTTACATGGCTCAAGTATACTTTCAAAATACCTGCATATCATGAACATATTCTAGAATTCTTCTAGAGTCCTAGAGCTTTCCTATTCAATACCCGATCAAAGTTTTTACTTCAACAAATAAACTGAATCTCGATAACAAGAACGAGTAAAAAATAAATATTTTACCTGAATTTCTGTTGCTCAAATAGGCCATCAATAATTGTTCACAATGACACTTGGCTCACAAAGTCAAGAAATGGAATGTCTTGCCCATAAAAATCGAATCAAGCAAAAAGTCTAGCGTTACGGTATGGACTTGGAAAAAAATTCGAAGAATCCGTTCTAAGTCCAGAATAAGACTTAACTCTCGAACTTATGCTCACCTGCCTTTATTTGCCCATCCATTGACATGGGTACATGAGTAAGCAACCTCACCGAATAATTTCAACAGTGTATGCACCTCAAGGCGCCCTCTCAACTTTGAATTCGAAAAATTTGAAGAGATTTGGATTTTCAAAATGAATTGATTCGATAAGAGAATGTTCTTTGATAGTCCTTCGAATATTGTTGAGTACAATTTGATGCAAAATTCGTGAACATTCCAACAATTTTCCGGCAAAATACAAAACTCAATGAGTCACAATTCATGCCGGAAGTAGGATGTAAGCGAAGCCCATAAGGAAGAGACTAAATTTAGTACAAGGTCGAATAGATGAAAGCTCATGAAACAATATTCTACCGTTTTGTGGGACGCGTGGATGAAGGTGCCTCTGATCTGTCATCAACTGAACGTTTCCAAGAAGCTTTGATAAGAAAAACATTCCACACTGATGAAGTGTGTATCTGTGGATGGGACATCAATGCAAATTAGTGGATTTCCATGGACAGCAGGATGTTGAGACTTTTGGAGTGATGATCTCCGCCTCAGCTGAATCTGTGTAGTAGTGGTCCAAAATGAGGACAAAAATAGTTTTTACGTTACTGTCCGCAAAGAAGTCTCTTTTGAATCGCAAAAATGCGAAGAAGATACCGTTTTTTTGTGGTTAAGAATGTCCACATATATATTCAACACCATTATATCTTAGATTCCAGTCAAATTGAGTATTTAATTGGAAATTTTTGGCTTATTATTTCACCAAGAGATTGAAATTTTGACAAAAAACAGACTGTAAATACTATTGCTAATTGCCTCTTTCATAAATACGAGTGTAAATGATTTAGATTCATGATTTTCGATGATTTTTAATTATTTTAAGCTTCTAAACTGAGCTAATTATTCCATTCTCTTTCTTTCTATTCTAACAAAAAGATTCGAAAAGTATAAGACCGACATTTCATTGTTTTGTTAAAATCTTTTTATTCGTGAAAGGATCTGGAAAAATCTATGCTCAGAGAATCCATCGATTAGGCGCTCAACCTTCCTCGCGCTCCCCATAATTTTTCTACCATGAATTCGAGACTACAACAAACCCCACTTAATTCAGAACACGTGTGTTTATTGTTTTTATGGCAAACTTTTGACAATCTTTTTAAATCTCATATTTGTGTGAAGTCAATTGGCAAAAAACATATCCCCAACGATGAAGGTTCCAAGTCTCTTTCTCCCAAGTGAGGTTGATAGCCTTTTACGATGTAATCTTGCTGGCCAATTAGATGAGGTAAATGGTAATTATTTGATGCCTATTTTTCTGTCCTGTCCTCACTGGGTTTGCTGATAAATTGTCCTCAGGCAATGTCTCTCGAGCGTCAAGTGTGACAAGTGAGGTAGCCATGAATACTATTCCAAAGTGAGACTAAATTTTGCAGGAAATTCTCTCTCGGAACCTTAAAATTCTCTCTCTTTCTCCCTCTCTCTCTGAGTATGATCCATTGAAATACAGTGAAACTGTACTTAGGATTGAGCATCCGAACTTCCGCTTCGGGATATGTTCATATGGTTCACTTTTTCTTCTATGCAGCTCGGAAAAGACATGAAGAGAGTCGAAAAAAAGTGGATACAAAAATATACTCTCCAGAGGCACATGAACACACGTATAGCAAGATCAAAGGTCAAAAATATGGACCCAAATAGGACAATAAATCTATGCATTATGAGCAACCAAGTTTCCGGCCAAATAATGATAGTTCTAATTCTCAAGTTTCTTGGAAAGATAAGTTTTATTCTTTTTTTCTTTCCTTCTATCTCCCCTCACCACGGTTCTTCTCATTGGGACTTTAAATTACATGTACCACTGACCGGTGATGGCGAAAAAATGATGACATTAACTTTGAAACATAATCTGAATGCAATCATACTCTCAACCGTGAAATTCTGTGCTGTCCAGTATGAGATGGAGAAAATTTGAGGGGTACTTTTCGAAAGGTACTCTATGCATGGATACCTTTGATAATTCGCTTTCTCTCTCTCTCTATTATTTCTTGAATAAAATGACTAAGGTTAATACAGGGAGCATATGCATGCATATTTGATTTGTGTTCTGAAAACGCTAGATTTTCAACATCAGATATGTGTAATTAATATTTTGCCAACTTTTTCCTACACTTATTTTGGTTATATTATATTGTCTGTGATAAAAACAGATACGGATGAGAAACTCAACATGGAACATGATGAGCCAATTTTTTTTGCTCCTAAGTAGACAGTTGATTGTACAAAAGAGAAATTCAGTCAATTATAAACAGCCTAAATTAACCTAAGATCATGAATAATGGTTAATTTTTCTGCCTCATTCTTTTCTAATCGATTTTCAGTGTTGCATAAAATTTTTGAATTATTATCATCACTGTCAATTAGTGTGATTTCCGTTTACATTTCAAAGTGGAAATTTAAAAGCGAGAGAGAGACTTCACACACCTGTTAAACGATCGTAACCCTTTTGGACATGGTGGGAGGGGAGAAAAATGCTTCCAAAAACAATGCATAATAATTTATCAATGAATAATCTAATTATTCAAATAGCCCAAAAAATAAATAATACAAGTCTCCAAAAAGTGTGAGCTCAATTTATCAAAATGTTTTTACTAGCATATTCCATGTCAAGTCTACTTTTTCAACCAGTATTCCACCAATTTGGACCACATGCATAGCACTTGGAGAGAGAGAGAGAAAGAAAATGGCCAAGAAAATTTGGATAATCATCATTTGTGGCCAAAATAGTGAAATAAAGTCATTCAGTGAGTCCACTATTGATGGTGGCCTGGTTCACATTATTCACTTTAAGTTCCTTTTCTTCTCTGCTCTTGTGTGTGTGTGCAATGATAATCTGTATGTCTGTGGGCCAATGTTGAGAGAGAGAGAAAAGAAATGGGATAAAGGAGGGAGAGAAAAAAATAAGGCCAAAAAGAAGAAGAGGGAGGCGGAGGAGGAGGCGGTGAAGACGATTATCATCATGAGGCTCATGAAAGATGGGAAAAATAGAAGCATGAGATAACAGAGAGAGAGAAAAATAATGATAAAACTTGCTCCAATGGCTGGAAAATTGAAAGTGAAAAAAAATATGACAAAATTACTGGGCATTCTTAACTCACACACACAGACAAGAATCGTTCCCAGTTACTTTCAAAGTCCTTTTTCCCTACTTTTTTTGGAGGCAATTTTCGTTGTCACACACACACACAGATACAACCTTGTGGCACTAGATCCGTTGTTGGAATATATTTTTTGGCTCCTCCAAATTGTAACTTCTTTTTCCCATTGTTTAGCCTTATATTTTCATCTTCTCTTACTGTCCATGTACACTCACCATGAGATGTCTAAATTACCGAGGCGTTATCTTTGAGGAGGCCTTTCTTCATCTCTCTGCATGCTTATGTGCGGAAAATTTCATCATGAAATTGATGTGAATTTTTTGAATTGGGTACTTTCTTCTCTTTGGCCTTCTGATAACCACCATTATCATGCACAAGATATATGATATCATTTTCTGAACTTACATGTATCTTTTCGATAAATATATAAATATATCTTCACAATAGATGAAAACTTTCTCTTTTTTCTGAGGGTTAAAAACTTTTTTCCACTCTAAAATTGATACAATTTATCGTGCTCATAAGGCGATACTGATTCGCCCACTCAATGATATTATTCTGGTTTCAGTTCAAAATGAAAAACTATCAAACTGAGGATGAAAGATTGTGTGTGTGTGTGTGTGTGTGTGTGGATATATATATTTCACACCCTAACACCCAAGATCAGGTTATAAACCTCAATCAGATTGAATTTCATGCCAAAAATTATTGCTCACCAGAAAACAATAGATAATTAAGTACATGTTTTATGAAGCACTTGTTGTTGCCTTTTTTTCCTTCTATACACACTTTACTTCATCTTCTCTTACTTCGTTCACACTCGTTTTCTTAACTATTTTCTTAAATATTCTTGACACTACACACGATTTGATTGATATCGCTTGATTTGTTTAACTTTGAGGAGAGAGTAAAAGCGAAAAGTTGATGAACTTGAAAAAAAGGAACTTTTTTTCACAGTCAATCAATCCTCTCACCTCATATCTTGATACCACAATCCATGTGAAAACTTTCACTTCATCATAATCGTCAATCTTAAATCTTAAAACAATGGCTTACTTGACTATCCAGAAAGTCATCTCATCTTTTCTCTCTCTCTCTCTCTCTCTCTCTCTCTCTCTCTCTCTCTCTTTCAACTTAAACGATTAATTTGATGATCATCATCATTCGTGTTCACTTAACTTTTTCTCGTGTGTATGTGTACGTATGATATTGAGCCTCTCAAGATATTGTATGTGTATACTTAAACACTATCTTGGGGAAGATACATTCTCGAAAGAGGCTTATTTGAAAAGGTTTTTCCCGATTAAAACCACTGATTATTGAGTTTTTGATGAATGTGTGTGTGAGAGAGAGAGAGGATAAAAAAGAACTTTATTCTATCCCATATCAGTAACAATAGTCACACATCATGCGTTCAGTAGAACTATTAGTAATACTGTTCACCTTGAACCAGTTGATATTGTATTATTGAAAAGTTTCAAGAAATTATTTCCACCTCACATTAGTTAAGTCAAATTTTTCTTTTTCTTTATCTTCCCCTCCAAATATGACTCATATTGAAGGGTGTATCAATCTGGTTATTCTAATTGGAATCCCGTTTTCTTTTATCTTTTTCTCTTCCTCTCTTCACTTCCAATATCATGAACATCATGATATAAGTTTGACAAGTTCCAAGTGAGTTGACTTAGAACATCCGATAGATGACGCTCTGTTGGCCGTTCTATTGGAACCGATAAAATGTTAGATCAAAATGAAATCCGTTTCGGTTTTCGAACGATCATGAAAAATTATCCTCTCTTGAAATTGTAGGAGAGAGAGAGATACATGTTGAAATAAATTTTTTGAAATCAATCATGACATCATGCATGGTGTCAACGAAACTATAGAGCTTGACAACTGAATTTGGTATTGAAAGCTTTTTTCTTGAAACTTTTGATAGTACACCAATAACGTCACTCGTCAATTGCCAATTATTAGGCCTTTTCATCGACTCAATGGCACCCCTTTAGTTCATCATCAATCTGATGAATTTTCAAATTGAAACACCAATAAATGTGCCTTTAGAGTACACTGGAACGTGAAGTGAGAGAAAATTTCTTATTTCATGGAATTTTTTCTCTCTTTCCTCTCTACCTCTCTTACTGATTCGCTTCGATTGATTTTCTATGATGTGTTATTGAAACTTTCACAGCATTCTCTATTCCTTATTCACTTCCACAAAAAGTTTATCCAACACTTTTTCTTGGAATCACTTCTTTTCGCCCGATTAAATCTCAAGAATCTTCACAATTTGAATTGAGCCCATATCGTTAATGTGAGACGAGAAGCTCATAATCGTTTTTTGAGTTCTCTTCTCTCTCTCTTATAGTGTCTGATGGTACAGGTTGCCAAGAGGAAGGAATGCCAATGAATTATTGATTAGAAGAAGTGTTCATTATTATCGTCTAGAGAGAGAATGAATAAAGAAAATGTTTGAACAAGAGCCATATTCTAGTAGACCAATGATTTCTCAGGTTAAATCAGCCGCCGAAGCGGTTCTTTTATACTTGTACTTTAATACTTGTAAAGTGTAAGCCATGTCAGGGGCATCATCAAGAGTGGAATATGCTTTCCTCTCTTTCTCTTTTTGGCATATTCTTCCTTTTTGTTGGTTGAATCACGAACTGGCCACCGATCATCATCATATTGCTTTCTCTCTCTCTCTCTCTCTCTCTCTCTCTCTCTCTCTCTCTCTCTCTCTCTCTCTCTCTCTCTTACTTTCCTCTCTTGACCATGGCCAGTCGGTGGTCAGAATATTTCCAGAATAAAAACCAGAGAGAGAGAGAGAGAGCAAGTGAGTGAGATTGGTCATTTTTGTGTTGGGCTCATTTTGATAGGCAACAACGGAATAGAGTAGAATATGGGAAGAGAGAGAGAAAGAAAGAACTCAATCTGTTTAGAGAACTCTGTAATCAAGTTAATAATTAATGGCGCGTTCTTGAGGCGTAAAATTCAAATGCTTCTTCTTCATCATCTCCGCGTGAGAGAGAGAAAGAGAAAGAGAGAGAGAGAAAGAGAAAGAAAGAGAAACCGGATTTTGGTAAAAATCTTCACTTACTAGTTTTTCCTTGGCTTGGCCCTGTCATTGGTTGATATCAGAGGAATTTTTGAGCTAGTTTTTCTTAAGATTAAGAAACACTCAATCTCAGCTCTCACTAACTTTTTCTCACTCTATCATCCACCTTAAATCTCGATTGCATCTATCTCTACTCTCTCTCTTTCTCTCTCTTCTAGCTTCCATAGGAATAAAAGGAAAAAACTCATCTTGAAAAAATATCAATACAAACTCATGAATTCAGCCTCCGAGAACTGGTCCTCAAAGTAACTTTCGTGAAGAAGAAGAAGAAAATTTTGTCCTTTCTCTCTCTCTCTCTCTCTCTCTCTCTCTCTCTCTCTCTCTTTCCCTCTCTCTTCATTCACCGCTCATCAAGATCCGATAGCTCAGAGCATGGTAATGAGCTCATTGATGTATGCTGCTGCATGGATGATTATCTGTGTGGTTGACGAGAAAATCCTGTCAAAAATCTTGATATTTTTTGAGAAGAAAAGTATTCCTTTTTTTCGCACTCACTTTCCAGTTGATAGAAGAAGCAAAAGAGAGAGAGACAGGAATTTTAAGATATTCCCATTCAATTAGCAAACAGTTTCACAGGGCAAGATGGTGAGTTGATCAAGTGAGAAAAAGGAACCTAAAATGCAAAATCAGTGAGTATTCGCTCTCTTTCTCTTTCTCTCTTTTACTCGCTTCTTTGCTCATATTCTGAGCAAAGTATAAGGATTACATGGTGATGAGAAAAAAATTTGAATGGGCGAGTTAAGATGGAAAGGTATGTGAAGCTATTTAAGGGGAAAATGAATTAAGGAAAATTTTGAGAGTATCAATTGATAATGTTGGCCATAAAACAATCAGCTAGTTGGAAACTCTTTGATGCCGAAAAAATTTTTCGCGTAGGCTCAAGTGATGTGAGAGATAATTGTTTAAAAAGTTCAATCAAATTTGAATAAAGTGAGCTATTTTTTTCCATCATCAAACTTATTCATCATCATTCAGACGCACACACACTCAGTCACTCCTATTCCTTTGGATAGTTTCATTCACCTTTCTTTCTCTCTCTCTCCTCATCAGTTTTGGAGTACGGATATTGTATCAGTTCATTGATTTGATTCAAGAATCAGATATGAATTAGAATCGATTTGAATTGAGAAAAATCAAATCTGATTTGAGCTGTCATAGGCAAGCTCACATGCCTCTACTCAGTATCAAAGTATTGGAAGAAATAGAAGAAGAAAAAAAATTGACTTCCTTTCTTCCCTTCCCATGATACACATATAACATTGGTGATTGAAAGTTCCACCTATTTCCTGATGCATATTTCTCTTCAACTTATGATTTATATGAATTCCAATCGATTCCAAGCCAGATACAAAATGGGTGGATATGAGAGGCAAAAAAGCTCATCAACAATGAACAGAGAAAAATAGTTCTCTCTTTCTCTTCAAATCAATTCAACCAAAAGATTGAAAGAAAAACAAAAACAGCAAAAAATTTTCATGATGATGAATACAAGATAATGCTTTTTACAGGAAAGCGAGAGAGAGAGATGAGAAGCAGAACGAGGTTGCCAAGTGGTATTCAAATGGCTGCAAAGTGAGCTCACTTGACAAAGTTTGATTGGAAAATTGAATGATAATTTCAACTTTTGTGTATATGTAAAAGCCTCCAATCTTGAAGACTTCCCAAAGTTTTCTCTCTCATTCTCTCTCTCTCTCTCTCTCTCTCTCTCTCTCTCTCTCTCTCTCTCTCTTCACCGTAAAGTAAATCATACTCGTGAACAATAGACTTTGACTTGGACCACTCAATGGCTATACATGAACACCGAAAATGAATGAATCTTTGCCTCATTTTCGCTTCCTTCTTCTCCTTTCCATTGGCATTCATTTGCCTTTTCTCTCTCTCTCTCTCTCTCTCTCTCTTACCGGCCGCCGCGTTTGGCCTCAACTTTTCGCTTCTCTTCTTCTCAAACCCTGTAATTACTCGAAGCAAAAGAGAAAGATGGCCATACGAGTGACCACTGAGAAGAGAAAGAGAGAGAAAGAGAGAGAGAGAGAGAGAGAGAGAGAGAGAGAGAGAGAGAGAG
>QZCP01000151.1:0-73815 GCA_003956705.1 Brevipalpus yothersi
TCTTGTGTTTCAAGCCTGGGTACCAGTCGATCAAAATCAACTTATCTCTCTGCAAAAAAACTGGGCGTGAACCCAACATACTGATAAGATTATTTCATCTTTCATGATTGATAAGATCAGATAAGGTATTTTTCATGCATCAAGTCTTGGTACAAATGAGTTCGAATCAGCATAGTTTCATCTCCTCTTCCACTCCCGTCTACACCTCCATTATTCTCTTCTTCTTGTCTGTCATCCTCCTTCCCCTCAGTATGCTCTTGATCTTGACCCCAAGCGTGCTCATGTCTTGGTGATTCATGGAATGGACTTGGAGAAATGAGAGGTGATAAAACGCTCAGTGAGTGAAAACTCTGACTGCGAAGCTCAGTATGACTGCTGCAGTCATCAGGACAGTCGCTAGGGACCTGTTGATAGTAAGTAAAGAATTGTGTAAAGACTGGATTTAGTACGACATTTATCACAGACCTGAAAAGATGATCTACCAATTGATTCGCGATTGGATCTGTTGAACAATCTCTGCATGTCTTCTAACGAGGGATGGACCCTCAATCCTTTGTTCATCTATACTGTTACCAGCGTAAGTCGATAAAATTAAATGATGCGTTGAGAGTTCTCTTTCTCAGCCTCTTTCTTTTTCCCTTTCTTTCTCTTTCTCCTCCTTCTACATCCACTACTCAAGGCAAAGGATTAGTGAAGAAAGAGGAGAGAAAGAGAAAGAAAGAGAAGACGCGCTCTATGCTAGCCAGAGCGTAGAGAACGGCCAGCGGAGCGAGCTGTGAGCTTCTCACCCTGGACACAACTCAGAATTCACTCTGATCTAACTGGCCCGTCGTATGACAGGCTTCTTCACTTGTCAATACATTTACCAGATTATTGCAATGATAACATTTTCCGCCCATTTTTATCTGATTGATGTTCAAATTCCTGAGAATATTCAAAAAAATGTATTGGAGTTAGATCCATATAATCCACTTCTTCAAAGAGGTCTCTCCTTCTTTACTCCTCTTCTATTCTTCTCTGTTCCCCTCTCCCGAGGTCGAGGTCCTTGGTCCAATCAAGGTGTTAGAACGTTGGTACTGTTATCCCTTGACCCACTTAAGACCAAAATTCAAGAGTACAATTATCGCGTTTTTTTTCAAAGATCACGCTGGATCAAACAGGTTTCGCAATTCTGAGCTAGCGCAAATGATAGCCCTTTTTGTCTACTACTCTCTGCTAAAAAAATCAAGTTTCCTTGTTCGATGATTGTCATTGTCATTTGAGCTTGTGGAAACCTCATCTCGAAGTCTCAATGCATTAAGTCTGAATGACATCTCCTTATTCCATTTCATGTGCTATCTCTGAATTCTATCTTCTACTAGTTGCCACTGGGAGCGGACTATCTGAGCGAGACATTGAAATTCTTAGAAAAGAGATAAGCCACTTATTTGAACACCAAAGTGACAATGACTCATTCGATTTGAGATGAACATTAAGAATTCTAGTGACTATCACCAATACGAAATGAATTAGGGTCACTTCATATAGCCCTTGAGTGACCATGACTAATACGATAGACGTCAGGGCCGCTTGATCTGACCAGTATTCAACGGAGGGGTCATGGGTCAATGGCGAAGAAGAGTATGAAAGTCCGGGATTCTTTCTTGGGATCTAATTCATTTCGTGGGCATCACAATGGCAACAACGAGGACAACTGAAATCATCTATGGCAGCATTCATCCTCCTCTGAGGGTCCCGTCCGGTGAGTGGATGCTAGATTATTGGAGTAACGATTCACCAACTTTGAGCAATAGTGGGAAAAGCACCATAATAGAGAGTTCGAGGGTAAGTTTGCATCTCTCCTACAAAGATTTCCTCTGAACTCTTGTTCATAACTAGTTGCCGCTGAGAGCGGACTGTCTGAGCGAGCTATTGAAATTCTTGTAAATGATACGACTCACTCATTTGGACACTCAAGTGACAATGACTAATATTTTTCGCAATTAGGATTTAGCCTTCGACTATCACTTATATGAAATGAGTCAGGGTCACTCGATATAGCATTTGAGTGACCATGACTGATAGGATATGAGTCAAGGCCATTTGATCTGACCAGTCTTCAATGGAGGAGGGGTCATGGGTCATTCTCAATGGGAAAGAGGAGTATCTAAACCTGAGACCTCTTCTTGTAATCTCATTCATTTCTCGGACATCACAGAGCAAGAACGGCAAGAACCACACTCATCGATGGTAGGCCATATCCTCCCTTGAGAGTTGCCCGTGGTGAGAGAATAGATGAGCGGAGTAGCAATCCCAGAACCTCGAGTAAAATTGGGGGTACTACAATATTTGAGAGAGTAAGAGTAAGTTTGCATCATTTCTATCATGATTTGTTCTGAATTTTTGTTGATGATTATTTTTTTCTCCTTTTTTTTCCCCGTTTTTTCCTTATTTTTTTCATTCCAGGAGCAGACCGTGACCGTTAGAGTAAGCGATGACGATACCGATTGGCCAGCAAAGATTCATGGTTTTGTTAGGCTCGAGGGTGGGGGAGTGGAAGCCATTGGATCATTTCCAGAGAAATATCGTATACTCATGTGAGATGTGGATCCAGGGGAAGCAGAATTAAAATAAAATTCTCGTGATGATCCCATGAAGTATCCTTTCATTGATGAGCCTCGGAAAGAGACGAAGAGTAAGAGGCAAACACATGGTAAGAGGCAATATCAATGCCCATATTGTACCTGTGTTTTTCGTCCTGGTGGAATCTCGGATCTCAAAACACATATGAATGGTCGGCCAAAGGAAGAAGGAGCTCCAGCATGCGGGATTAGAAAAGAGTTGGAACCTATGATCAATGAAAAATGAGAGGATGCCAAACTCAAGCCCATACTCATAAATTCTAAATAAATAGATTTTTTAATAATTATAATTTTTTGTATTCCCCCTAAAAAGAGGTAAAGAATAAAATGCCTCGTTCCAACATTGCACTGAATTTGATTATATTTGACTCAATGCTATCCAAATCCGTCAGGAAATGACAGTGATTTTTGACAGTGATTTCAACACTGTCCTCCAACACTTTTCCATATGGCACCCTAATCAAGTGACTCAATATTTGGAGAGAACTTATTGGATGAATCAGAATATCGGTGTGTATATGTTCATCATGAGTTTATTCAAAAATTCTTGAGAGGTTCAGAAATTATAAAATAAATATCAAAATTATCATGAATGTAAGAATTCATCTAGCTAGATATTCGTCGATGAATTCTTTCCTCTCATCGAATTCTCTCTTGCAAAATATCTTCGCAAATTTTTTCTCACTATGAGATTTCAAGAGGACCGAAGGAGGAGGTGCACCACCCATAGGGCAATTTGCAAAGATTCTTGATCTCAATGAAAAGCATATTTTTGGTTGAAATAATATTGAATCTTGGCTGTCAAATGATTCATTGTGATGATATTCGTTATAATTCATCATTCTAGAGACATTTCCAGAAAGTTCAACCCAACAGATATCTGAATGGGTACCAATGAGGTTTCTATCGGATTCATATAGAAGTCTTTTCAGGCCAGAACTCGCTACGTGTCTGTTTTTCAGCAATTTATCAGCCAAGAATTGGTCAATTTTCCATTTTGATAACATTACCAGAAAGCTCAGCTCAATAGATATCTGAATGGGTACCGATGAGGCTTCTTTCGAATTCGTATAAAGGCCACTCCAGGCCGGAACCCACTACGGGTCTGTTTTTCCGACAGTTTAGCCCACTAAAACCCAAAAATTCCTCAATTTGATAGTGTTTTCTGAAAGCTGAGTACATTTGCAATCAATATAGATATCCATAAGATCGAATTAGACTTTAATCGAAGCGATCTCATGCGGAAACTCCAAAAAACGCGTTTTCTATTGTTTTGAATGTATATCATCTCCGGCACCACTTCCATCTCCGAATAACCAAGTTTTCTGATGTATTCTGAAAAGATCTATCCAAAAACTGTGTTTCATACTGCCTCAAGGCCGTTTTGAGTACGTTCATGGAGAAAAACCATATTTTTGAATGGTTTTTTGTCTATATTCTAGCCCGCACCATTTTTGAGCTCTCTTCAAGGCTCAAATGACAGAGTAAATAAGGAGATAAATCATTACAGCTAGGTTTGATCCTGCTTCCAGAAGGAAAAGAGCATTTTTCATTCGAAAAACTATATTTTTGGCGATATTCCAGGGTTTTCTGTGTATTTTTGAACGGAAAACGTGATCTCAGCTCAGAATCTTGGAATATCTATCTTGAACAAGTAGTGTGCAATCCATCTATTCTAATTCCAACGAAGTTCTGAAAAAGTTCTAACGACTAGAACAATCCGTCGATAACTCGAAAACCAAGAATCGGGTCGAATTTTTGATGACAGACTTGGATTTCTCGTTCGAGGTTACCCCCGGAACTGAAAAAAAATAATAATGGGCCAAAATGGGATACCTCCTTTCCTAGCCTTTTGACAACCGAGAGAGCAACATATGTTAGACCCAGGGCAGCCTCATTTTCTCCAATGTCAACAGCTATTTCCTGGGAGTTAATCCTTCTGATTCATGGATGGTAATTGAGTGAGCTAGAGCTAGAGGAAATTGTTATCTCGTGTAAGTGGCCCCTCCTCTGAGAAAACTCTTGGTGAGTGGTGCAACAGGGAAGACATTGTCATATACGGGGCCTCTACAGCGTGTCCCAGATTAATATTACCTATTTCAAACTTTAATAACTTTTGAATGGGTTGTGATATCTTGATAATTCTTCCAGCTCCTTGAAGGAAAAATGTTTAAATTTCATGAAGAGATTATAATCTTCTCTAGGGAAATCACCATTTGAGAGATTATCCAAGAGCCGTCTGAATACAGATGAACTCTCTCTTTGAAGATGACAGGTTTCCAATCCGATGAACTGTTGGAATGAGCTGGAAGCTACTAAGCCATCTTGGATATCTTGATTCCTGCATGGATTCTTACTATACAAAGCAGCGTCTTTGACTGGTGGTAGCTGCCGAAAATCACCGATGAGGAAAACGTGTAGACCGCAAAAAATTCATCATCATGTGTGGGTTGCATTTCACGACTTCTTCCATCAACTTTCCCAAACAGTCTGCCTCCAACCATGGATATCTCATCAGTTATCAGAGATTCACGATACATTAGCCGAATTCCCATGAGATGCTCACCATTAAGAGGTTGTAGAAAATTAGATATCGATATGTGGAAAGTAGAATGGATTGTGCTACCGCTGATATTGTTAGCAGCTCCTTCAGTAGGGGTACAGACCATGATACTCTTATCGCCAAATTGTCGCTGTACTCTTGCGATTATTTCCATAATGAGAGTACTTTTGCCTGAGCCAGCTTAACCTTATATCGCCATTTTTTTATTTGAGAATCACGACTTTGTCTTGTGACTCTAGCATTTTGATCTCTATTTTGTAATTTGTGGAACTGTGAATCAAGTATTCTGAGTACTCGCTCTCGATCCGGACTGAATCGCAATTGAGATGGACTTTGCTGCCTACCATTTGGGTTTCTTCTCTGTTTGAATGTGCGAGAAAAAGTTCTCACGTGGCCAATTGATGAACTGTCGACTGTGTCCCATTCATGTGATTGGTCTATCAATCTGAAACCAATATCTACTCCTTTGTTGATTGGCCCAGCTGCAGCGTTTGTCATGTAAGGCTCAACCGTCTCATCATCACCATGGGGGAGTTCGATGGAAGGATCATCATCAACAGGAAAATCAAGCTCCTCGCGACTTCGAATGTTCAGATACGTATATAGTGCTTGCCAAGGTTCTTTCTCATAGATGCCAAGCAGTAGAATGAAAGGTTGAGAGCGAAATGCACAATTCAGTGCACACTGTTGCAAGTAATACTTCTCATCATTCTCTCCATCTCCTGTTAACTTTAATTGTGGGAAAACAAGGACAATAGCTGCTTTTGCTCTGTGTTTGAACTGCCCTGATCCATCGATGTAAACGATCTGTGCAAAATAGTAAAGTATCATTGAACTCATGCTATTGGTCCTTTCACAATACTTTTGAACCAAAGTGCAGGACTGTGGTCTTCCATCCTCGTTAACATGCTCAAGTCTCTCCCATTGATCTTCTCGTATCACTAAATTGATGGAGGGTCTGGATGATTTGAAGAGAGGCCAACCCATCACGATGTGCATGACCTGTTGAGCTGAGTAGTCTCTCTCTCCCATGGTACTGCATAAAAACGCTGTATCATGGACTCGGCTGGAGTTTCACTCCTGGAAGCACCGAGGATCTGTTTGATATTGTCAGAATACAGGGTGTTTCAGAGTAATTTAACGAGTTTGAAATGATTATATCTTGAGAACCCTTCAGAAAATTTTGGAAATTCTTTCGATATTGTACAGCAAAAATGTGTAGGTTTTGTTTGCCATAAGTTTTAGAGATGATGACATTTTTGGAATCCTCATAAAATTCGCATCCTATGAAGTCGGTCCGAGATCAATAAGCTAAGAGATGAGAGAGCTAGGAACTAAACTCTTCGAATCATCTATGGAGTTTTTGGACAGGAGAACTGCTGTTATGACAGCTCGAGATGACTTCTCCTCAATGATTAACCTGAAACTCATCATTTTGATGAGAAACTGACAGTAAAATTCGCAGGAGAAGCGATTTCCCCCTCTCAACTAGTATCCATTTTTCCCGATCTTTGACCTCTCATAAAACACTCACTCAAGGGTTTTCGAGTGAGCATTCATATCACAAGAGCTGATAGGATGCCTCTTCGATCAAATCCCTCTTTTCGATAATCCCGAATTTATTGTCTTTTCTGATAACGTATGGATCATGAATGAGATAACCATGCTCAGAGAAGTGGTTTCAAGGCTCAGAGAAGCCTGGATAGGATGCTCAGAGGTTTGATTCATTGAGATGAGTAGGTTGAGTCCTTCTCCGTTCATCAGATCATGCATAGAATCCTAGAACCCAATTTGCGTTCAAACAATCTTATAGGAGAAGCAATGAAATTATTTTTTCCAGGAATTTCGGGCATGATAAGAAATTTCCAGGACAAAATGAGTCTGATTCCCGATTTTGAAGCTATTTCCATCCCTCAAGTGGTGATGAGAGCCCTCAAGTTTGGTTGATAGTGATTAAGTTCGATCTCCCGCTCTTTCATCTCTTATCTTATCGATCTCGGACTAACTTAATAAGATGTGATTTTTCATGAGAATCATAAAAATGTCATCACTTAGTCAAAATTTCACCTACCAGCCGAGGTATTCTAAAGGACAATGGTCAAAACTGCCCCCTCTCAGATCTTGATGAAACTTTCTCACCAGATGTTATCAGGTGTGATAAGACCAAAAATCAGATTGATAATTTTCCATGACTCATAACTCCAGAGATATGACAATTTTCTCATTTTCGAAGAAAGTTCATCATATCGAGTTAAGAATGGTATCATAGGTTTTCTTATCAAATTTTTGATTAGATAAGATATGACTCATCTTACATATGTTGCTGGAAGCTAGATAAAATCCACTTTTGGCGCTCTATCTCGAGAACCAGAGGATCTATCTCTGATATGATAACATTTTCTTATCACTTGCAAAAAGTTTGATAAGATAACGTATCAGTCAGCTGGGGAATCCTCAAAAAAAAAATCAACGTGCTGAAAAAAGGGCTCTGACCCCCAAATTTTCTTGTTGCTATAACAACACTCACAAGAAGTGTGATAAGATAACATATGACTCATACCTGGACTATTGAGAGAAATTGGTCAGAAACAGCTTTTCATGGTATTTCTCGAAAATAGAAGATAAAAACCAGAAACCGATAGCATTTTCCTATCACTCATCAAAAACCTGATAAGATAAAATATAACTCATAAATAAATTGTGATTAAAAGTCACTGGTGCTAAAAAAAGTGTCCTGACCCTCGGATAACCTTGGTGCTCCTGAGATCCTCATCGAAAATGTGATAAAATGATGTATGACTCATACCCAAAATTTCGGTAGAAGTTGGTCGAAATTGAGTTTTTATTCCTCAAGATGGGAAAAAATTCGAAGATCAACTCTAAAATCGTTTATCACAAGAGGGCGTGTTTTTTGACGGAAATTATAATGATGAGTAATTTTTTCTCAATTAGGCGGATCCAAAAATATACTTTTTTCAGAAATCCGTTTCCATGAATTCTTCGTCTATGGGGGAGTGAAAAGCTTTTTCTATAAGAAAATCATTGAGGTTCATGACATCTTCATTTCCTCTCAGTTGGTCGTTGGTCGGCGGAGAGGTAAGATCTCTTCCTTCTGCATTACAGATTGGATAGGAGTAGTTGCCTGGACGACCGCAGTTGCGCATTAACTAGTCTCTGGGAAACTACTCCTATCTCTGGGGACTAGTAGGGTCACACCCAATTTCTCGTTTATTCATCGCGCCATCTATCGCGAATGCAATGATATTGGAAAAAATGTACCGATTTCGACGAATGATAGATCGATAAAAAAGGGAAAAGAAGGAAAAAAGATGGGATAGAGAGAGTGAGAGGGAAGGATGAATGTAGAAGAAGATAGTGAGAGGGGGAAAAGGGAAAGAGAGACAGAGCGTGAGGGAGGAAGAGAGAATATGAAGGTAGAGAGAGATAGAGAGTTGGAGAGGGGCAAAGAAGAGAAGAGAGATGGAAAAAGGAACAGAAGAATAGGAACCTCCAAGCCAAATGAAGATTATGGATCCGATTTGAATATATTCTTTTTCGTATATTTTCAGGAAATTAAATATTTTTCAGACGAAAATGGACGAGCGATGCTATAATTGTAATAATTTGATATATCCAATGAGAAACAAGGGATACAAGATCTATGACTTGGATGAGCCCACGCAGAGATTCTTCAACAGATAAAATCCCCAATCAATTGGTGGATCATCTGTCAAGGTCTGCGAGAGATTTCGTACTCAATTCAGAAATTCATTGAGAAGCACTTCTGAGGCTCCGCCTCGTGACGAGCCGGGACCCTCTGGCACCCAATTTTCATCTTGCGCAGTACAGAGTAGAAATGAAGAGGTAATGAGAACAAATAATTTTTCCCTTGTCATGATCCAACAATCCTTTGTTTATGATCAATAGGTCCCCCAGGACTGCTCTGAGATTAGCAGTAGTGATACCGAGCTTCTCAGTTCACCGAGAGGAATATTGCTTTGGGTTGGGATCCTGAGTGGTCTCCGAGGTCACCTGATATGACAACATGTGACTTTCACTTCTGGGGAACACTCAAGGATCGAGTGTATGGTCAGAGACATAGGAATCTCGATGAGCTTGAACATGGTATCTTCGAGCAAGTCTGATTATACGATGTTCAGATGGTCAGGAACGCTTGCTTGAGCGTCAGAACACGATTCGAGGATGTCATCAGGATTGAAGGAGGGCATTCACAATTTGCACGGGGAAAGTAATTGTTCTCCATACACGTGATCAAGTCAACACCATTATTTCAAAGTCTATGGAGACTTTGAAAGCTCATATTCTCATTGTTTTCGCGAAAATTTCATAAAATGCCACATAAATCGATGGGTTCTCGTGGTATTAACAACATTCAATCAAAAAATTGGGTTTTCATCATTTTTCTGGAAGTTATACCACTTTCGATTCGTGTTAGCACCATTAAGATTCATGTTAGCACCACCTATTTTAAGTCTATGGGAGGTTTGACCCTCTCTGATTTCTGTCTCAATGAGAAAATTCAATCAAATATCAGATAATACGGAAGCATTCCAGTGTCTTAACACTCTCCTATTGGAATCCGTCCAAATTTTCCATTTTTCAAGATTTAGACAAAGTTCAAATTGTGTTAGCACCATCTAATAGGCTTCCCACGTTAAAAAAAGGTATAACATAACTTTTTTATTTCTTATCTTATCGATCTCAAACCAGCTTTATTAGATGTAATTTTTTATGAAAATTCCAAAAATGTCATAATTTTGTGGAAACTCGGCCCACCAGCTGAGATATCCTAAATTCCCACTTTGGACCCTGTTATCTATCCTGCAAGTTCATCGGACTCTCTCGAAACTCATGGCAAACAAATCTTACACATTTTTACTCTAAAGTATCGAAATTTTCAGAATTCTACGAAGGGTCCTCGAGATATAAGCGTTTCAAACTCGGTATATTACTCTGAAACACCCTGTTTACCAGATTAGTGCGGTTATAACATCTCTCGCCCATTTTTATCTGATTATTGTTCAAATTCTTGAAAATATAGAAAAAATGCATTGGGGTTGGATCCATATAATCCACTTCTTCGAAGAGGCCTGTCCTTCTAATCTCTCCTTCTATTCTTATCTGTTTCTTCCTTTCTATGCTCTTTTTTATCATATCTCTCATCCATCTTTTTGAGAAAACTGGCAAGTTCTCCCACAAAAAATGAGCTTAATGTTTCAGACTTATTTATGAAAATGAAAAAACGGGCGTAGTTTCCTGACAACTAGAGATGGGAGTAGTTCCTAATGGCCGCCACAAGCAGCGAATCCAGTTGGGCGCGATTTATCCCGACCCAAACCGAGCAAAGAGGTGATCTCACCTCTTCAACGACCAACTGAGAAAAAATGATCAAGTCAGGAGGCTCATTGATTTTTTTCCAGAGAGATGACTTCCCACTCCCCATAGACAATGAATTCATGGAAAAAAATTCTGGAAAAAGTATATTTTTGGATTCGTCTTTTCGAGAGGAAAATTATTGATCATGAACATTTTTTCCACAGACCACGCCCCTTTGAGATAAACGATCTCAGAGCTAAAATTCGAGTTTTTTGTCATCTTTGGAAGCAAAAACCCATTTTGCCCAATCCTCCCAATAATCTGGGTATGAGTCATACATCATTCCATCACATTTTCGATAACAATTTCAGGGGCACCAAGATTATCATGTGGTCATGACACTTTTTTCACCACCAGCAACTTTTTATTCCAACTTAGATATGAGTCATATCTTATCCTATCAGATTTTTGATAAGTGATAAGAAAATGCAATCAGGTGTTGGCTTTCATGCTTTATCTCCAAGATATACCATGGAAACCCATTTCTCACTCACTTCTCCTAATAATCTGGGTAGGAGTCACATGTAATCTTATCAGATTTTTTGTGGGTATTGTCATGGCAACGAAAACATTCTGTGGTCGAGCCACTTTCTCTAGCACGTCAAGTTTTTCCGAGGATTCCCCGGCTGATTCTCATCTTATCTTATCACACTTTTTGTGAGTGATAAGAAAATGTTATCAGAAATAGACCTTTTGGTTCTCGAGATAGAGCACAAATAGTGAATTTTAACTATCTTCCAGCAACATTCGGATGATGAGTCATACCTTATCTAATTACACATTTGATAAGAAAACCTATGATACCACTTTCGTTTCGATATGATGAACTTTTTTGGAAAATGAAAAAATGGTCATATCTCTGAAAGTATGAGTCATTGAGAGTTATCAATCTAATTTTCGGTCTTATCACACCTGATAACATGTGATAAGGAAGTTTCATCAAAATCTAAGAGGGGGCACTTTTCCCATAGAAAATGGGTATTGTCCTTTCTTTTTGGACCCTGTTATCTATCCTGAAAAGAACAATCACCAAAAATCGCCATTTTCGGCCCTAGCCTCCCAAAGATTTGAGACCCATCCTATCTTATCTATCCTTTGATGAAAAACGTGATTATGCGATTTTCAACTCTCTGAGATTTTTCATTCTTGAGATATGAGTGCCAACTTCCTGGACCTTGATTAGGCCACAAAATGTCTTGATCTCACCCGATTTTGATCGGACTTAGTTTTTCTTAGGGGTCATAACAAATTAAATTGTTTGATAACAAGGATGATAAGATGAAATCATGATTAGATAACAGAATGGAGGAAACCACATTTTCTCCTATAATCTATCATATCTCCACAAATCGCTCTTACCCCATGACCAAACTGATGGGATGATCAGTTAATCTTATGATGAAGATTGTCAAGGAGTTTCAGGCTTTTAAAATTGATCTTTTTGTTGTTATACTGAAAAACGTTCTCTTATCTCGATGGGCAACAAAATGCTCTGAACACAAGATGAAATTCACACCACAGCTTGTTTGGATAATGATGAGCACTCTGAGAAAGTTTCGGGGTGCTAACCAGTATCATTTTTGAGATTCGAGCAATTCATCTCCAGAAATCATTGTTCGGAGCTATACCTAGGATGCTAGAGAGGACATCGTATTACCAAACCGAGTATCAATCAAGTCCATTAAAGATGAGGGTAGACTAAAAAACAGTCCTATGAGCTCGAGCACTGCGGATAAGAGTGAGATCCTGACTCTTCTTCGAGGAGCTCTCATTCTCCAGCTCTCGGCAAGGTTCTCCACGAAGCAATGTGTAAATACTCATGTTCTTGACCATCGAGATAAGAGAACGTTTTTCGGAATAGCAAAAAAAAGATCCATTCTAAAATCCTGAAACTCTTTGACAATCCTCAGCATGAGATTGACTGATTATGCTATCAGTTTGGTTATGGGGTAAGAGCGATTTGTGGAGATATGATCAGTTATAGGAGAAAAAGTGGTTTTCCTCAATTCTGTTATCTAATCATGATTTTATTTTATCATTCTTGTTATCAAACAATCTGATTCAATGTAATCTTTCAGAAAAGTGAGTCCAATCGAAATCGGGTGAGATTGAGACCTTTCCTGGCCTAATCAAGCTCAAAAACGTTGGCACCCGTATCGCAAGCCGAGGAAGCTCAGAGAGTTGAGAATGGTATAATCATGTTTTTTATCAAAGAATAAATAAGATAGGATGGGTCTCAAATCTTTCCGAGCTAGGGCCGAAATGGTGACTATTCTTTATCGGACTCCTCTGAAACTTACGGCAGACAAAACTTACACATTTTTGCTGTACAATATCGGAAGAATTTTCAAAGTTTTCTGAAGGGTTCTCAAGATAAAATCATGTCAAACTCGTCATATTACTCTGAAACACCCTATAGAAAGATGATGTATGTTCTCCCTTAGATGCATAGTTGGCAATGTAGTTTAAGACAGCTTAGCTACTCATGATTGTGGAGAAATCGGTATCAGTACGCGATACTTGGGTTACAAACTTATTGTAACGTGCCCTGTATGGATCATTACGTCGAGGGAAGAACTGCAAATATCCATTTTCATTTCCTATTCTACTCTGAACCTCTTCTTCAATAGGGAATTTGGAGCAAAATGCCAGTCTTCCGGTCCTGGGATCATCCCTAAGACAGGATTCACTCGTATGTTTGGTTTGGCGTTGGAATGTGTTGAGACAGGAACCGAGATCTTTTTCATAATGATCTGGATCAATTTCACTAAAGGTTTTTCTGCAAGGATGAGTTTCTGGACGCTTATTCATTTCATGAGGACAGAATGGATTGATAGCTGAACAAAGTTGGTCGGAATATGCACGTACTCGTTCAAGTTCTTCTTCAGTAGGAGCTTATTTTCTAAGGTGCATTGTAAAGCCATAATAAACCATGCAGATTAGAACTTCCTCTCCATTGTCATTCAAATCTATACCGAAAATCTTTGACCCGATATATTGTCTTGAGTACATGCTACAAGAAAAGACGACACAGCTTAGAGAAAAAATTTGCCACAATCAATGGATTTTCATGCATCGAATCTCTTCTCTGTCTGTTTGTGAGGGTATTCACATCTGGAACATCAAGAGCAAAATCTCAAAAAGATCTGGCTGATGGTCATCCACAGCTGATAGCGTGAGAAGGATATCTGGCTCTTCCCATTGACGGACCATGGCCAACAGCTCTCCACATCTCTGCCTCGAGTATGCTCTTGTTGATCTTTGTGATGATGAATAAACCATCAACTGGTTGATGAACCCTGGTTGTTGCTGGAGTCGTGGGCTAAGATCAGCAACATTCTAGTTCTCGAGAGGATTCTTCCTTATAAAAACATTAGCTCTGCTAAGAGCCACTCTTCTCATCACCGTGTTCATTGCAAAGAATCTGAAGCGGGGATCTCTGGCAAATCATCCATCTCGATACATCAGGAGGTGCTCAAAGTACTGGTCAAAAGTCACCAGAGCATCTCGATGCGCTAGAAAATCTGCCTAGCCACCTAGGAACAGAGCAGGGAACGTTTTGATGATATAGCCCTCTTCTGAAATTCGTTTATTGGGTTACCATCTATTGCAGGGTAGGAAACATGGGAAGCCTCTAAGATTTGATGCTCTCCATCAACATTCCGTAGCTGTGGTACAAAACTTTGCTGTATATCTTAACCTTCGTTGTCTCGATGTGTGGAAGACTGATCATCTTGCAATTGCTGATTTGACAGCTGTTGGGCGATATCATTATTCTCTCCTACTAGTGGAGAAGGCCGGTTATACCAGTCAAAACCTAGATGGGTAAAACTCGACAAAAGAACAGTAGTCATTCCGGCCCTAGATCGAATTCATCTGAAATACATCTTATCTTATCTATGTTTTAATGAGAAACACGGTGGTGCTACTTTCAGTCCTGTGGGATGTCTTGTTCTCGAGATAGGAGTGCTGACGTTCTGAAGCCTCATCACGTCTGAAGTCGATAGCCTTGAAACTTAGTTTTCCTGGAAGCAAATGCTTTGATAGACTCATTGATATCAATCATGATAAGATAAAGTCATGAATTAATCGCACGATTCAGGAAAATGGCATTTTTGACCAAAAATGTCTTATCTCCACTAATCGCTCCTAACACATGATGAAACTAACATGAAAGATAATTCATATCTTGGACATAACGATCATGAAGTTTCAGCATGATAGTAGGACGCTTTTTTTGTTATAGCGAAAACTGTCATTCTTGAGCTTGGAGACCATATCTCTGTAGATCGCTTTGAACACATTATGAAATTCGCAACATAGGTGGAACAATATATGATGAAAATTCTGAGCAAGTTTTAATGTGCTAGCTGGACGCTTCACTGAGATATGTCCAATTCATCTCTTCCAATTGACTCCTAGTGTTATACATAGATAGCTCATGATTCGAGCTCTGACGGGGTTTTGTATGACAGGATGAATCAATTTTTCCAGAACATATTCGAATCTTTTGATTTAACGCCCTTCGGAATGGCTCATCAACTTAAATGCCATTGCCCAGTTAGCATGACCCAGTTAGCACCACGAGGAGGTTGGATTAGGCAAATCCATGAGCAATTTGATCTTCTTCGGTGATGGCTTGATTCCTTCACCAGAAACTAAATGTCCAAGAAACTCAAACATTTTTTCTCCAATCTTCGTTTTCACTAGCTTCACCTTAAAACCCCATTCGATGAGTTTTTTCAGAACTTTGTCTAAGTTCTCACAGAATTCTTCGAAGGTAATTCCGAATACACAAATATCATCGAAATATCCCAGGCATATAATCAACTGACATTTCCCCAGCATATTGTTGATGATATACTGGAAGTAGAACGGTGAGTCTACTAATCCCATTGGAAGTCGATTATACCTGTACTTTTTCATGGGTGTAACGAAGACTGTCTTGTCTCGTTCAGGTGGAGGAAGTTCCACTTGATAAAATCCATGCATCAAATCAATTGTTGCAAAATATCGTTTCCCACGTAATGCTGCGAGGAAGTCATCCACGCGAGGCATTGGATACTGTTTTTTCTTGATCAGTTTATTCAACTCCCGATAATCGACGACTAATCGATTCGATCCATCTGGTTTCGTTACCAGAAGACTAGGTGCACCTCCATTCGCGGTTGTCTCCGAGATTATTCCAGCACTTTCGAGGTCAGCACACACTTGTTCGAATGCTATCCTCTTCTGAGGAGAACAGGAATATGGTTTCATGAACGGTACTGGTTCATCTCCAATATCGATTTTGTTTGGACATCTTTCCCATGGAACATATCCCAACTCAGATGTCTTCCGAGCGAATGCATTTCGATTCTTCATCAGAATACTGAGAGCTTTTCCTTTCTGCTCTTCATCCAGATCATTGCTTATCTGTTTTAAAAATGCACTTTTCCAGTCAGGAGTAGGCTCATCAACTGCTAATAGACATTCGATTTCTCGTTCGGTCAAGAAATTACTCAATTGACATCGAATCTCTTTTTCTCCACTATTACTCAGTAAAATTCTTTCAGGAGAAACTGGTCCCAATATTTTCTCAAGTTCTAAGGGATGAGCTTTTCGAACTTCAAGTTGCAGTTCCCGGTCTGGTGAACTTCCTAGTACAACTCGATTACCTTTTCTTCGCAACTTTAGGTCCACTTCATAATGACACAGAGCGTTGAGACCTAAAAGCATCATTGGTCGGAAATTTTTCATGACTTGAAATTCCAATGATGTACACTCTTTCTTCCCTTTCAATCGAGTGATGGTGAATGCAGATCCGATTGTCATCTTACCGGTATCTTCGATGCCACGAATTGAAATTGGTCTTGCTTTCAATTCCCACTTCAACAGTTGAGCTAACTTAGCATCTACGATAGATACATGCGAACATGAGTCACATGACGCTTCGATATCGGTGAGATCATTCTTTTCGATGTAAATGGTGACAGTTGTTTTTGGAAACTCACGACGTTCAAATTCATCACCAATCACTACTATTTCATTTTCTGATTCTTCTTCAGTAGCCATCGAATCAGTTTCAGGTTCAACGAACAATTCGGATAAATCAGTAACTTTTTCGAGAGGATCGGACAGATCTTCAACTCTTTCAGTTTGTAAAGAGGAGCAACTCAACTCATATCGTCCGAAACTATCATCAGGAACTCTGATGACATTGCGTATGTCACTGCTTGTTTGGGCTACATTTGTCTGATGTTGCACTGGTGTATCAGCTACGGCAGGTGTTACCCTGTTGACCTTGTTCATGAGCTTAGGGCACCTTGTACGAACATGTCCTAACTCATTGCACTCATAACATCTTGGTTGACTAGTCGAGTCATCACCACCATGAGTGTTATCATACCTTCTCATAGGACGTTGAGGACGTTTGTCATAACGTCTCATATCTCTTCTCGGTTGTCGCTGTGGCTCAGCGAATGTTCGATGATCACGATTAGGAAGATTATTCACTCGAACATCTTCATGCTTCTTTCTCTGTTGTTGGTCATTGTACATATTATGATGATTAACAAGGATAGTAGTCAACTTATCCAACCTTGTAAGAGCACCAGAAGCAGTTGCTTTATCGATTAACCAGTCAGGTATCTTGTTGATAAGATGATCTTTTAAACTCTCATCGGTTGTACTTCGTCCCAGAAGAGTAAGCTTTCTCTTCAACTCTCTGACGAACTCATTTGGATTCATGTTGATCTGATACCTCATCTTCAGCACTTCATGTTCCAATTTGTGATAATGAGGCGTTGTCATTACTTGCTTCTTCAATGCAGAAACATATTCATCTAAGGTCACGTCCTTGGTCACCTCGATGACCTTTGCTGCATCTATCAGATCTCCAGTCAGGAATCTGGTTAATACCTCGATTTTATCACTTTCCACAACCTTCTTGTATGCTTTCAGTCTCCAAACTGACTCATCTAACCATGCATACAAATCTCCTTTAGGCTGCATCAATTCGATTCTATTGGCTAGCTTGCTACTCACAGCTGATTCATCGTCTTTGCTGCTCTTTCTGCTAGAATCACTTTTCTCACTTCGTCTGCCTGACGAACGACGACTTTCAACTGAACTATTCGAGTCCAGGCTTAGCACAGAGATTGTCCTCTCTAGCTTACTTGTAGATATGGCTTTCTTCATGTCTTCTCTTAATGTCAAGAGATAAGAACGCATCATCATTGGCAATGACATTGCCTTGATCGTATCAGTTGTCATATGCACCAGTTTACTTATCTGACGAATTCCCACTTCCGTCAACAAGTAACGAATATCTTTCTCGCAGAAATCATTCCGCCTAAACTGAATTATCCAGTCAGGAGAGCTCAGTTCTGCAGCTTCACTGACCTTCAGCTTATCGAAGTCGATTTCCATATCATTCATCATGGCAGTTGTCTCCATGATTTTCTTCATTCGATCGACCAGAACCAATCTGGACAAAATTGTCTCAACACCATGTTTCACGAGCAATTCTTTCAGCTCTTCCAGACTAGCATCTTTCACCAGTCTATCCTGTCGGTCTTCTACTAACACAGCACGATCAGCATCATCCTTCGAGGTCACCACCTCTTCCTGTTCCCGTCCGGAACTTTCATCAACATTAGGATGAAGTCGTGTACCCATCGTCCTTTCTCTTTGTTGAGCCTTTGCTGCCTTACGTAGCTCACGTTTCTGAGTCTTTGACATGTTGAGGCCTGCTTCTCTCCAAGAAGGTATCCTCTAACACAATTACCAATCACAATAAGATTCTCAACGTTGATCCTCTACAACTGACTGTTGTCTGGATCTACCTTTGACCAACCTGCTTAAGCACTTACGGGAACCAACCTTCCGTCTCTGGCTTCTCACAGTTGTCCTCAACACCAGATTTTACCAACACGTCGCTGCACCTCACCAACGATAATCTCACTACCAAGACTACCAATCAGAGAGCATACGCCTTACTCGGCATCTCCACCATTTGTTGTGATTAAGACGAACTCAAATAATACTGATGACTCCAATAATATTGATGACTTCAATAATATTGAACTCGCCACTTCGAATCTCGACCAGGGCCACTGATGAGATCCAGGAATTTAACCTAATAGGGACTTCGTAAGGCTTACACAAACTAATTGGTATCTTTTAATACTTTAGTCAGACAGATTAAAGGTTAACAAAAGAAGAAAGGCACTTGTCACGAACGCTTAATAGCTGTAGGTACTGTATCACATACTGTTGACTCGTTACTACTGTCGTTACTACTGTTCTGGTAACAAGTAGTTAGTTACTGGTCGTCAAGCTCTTCAGACAGGAGAGTATTTATACATGATCAGAGACCTCTAGACAAGAGTTGAATCAGATAAGAAATCAGATAAAGAGTCACAATTATTGGTAGGGACTTATTTTCCCCTAACAATAAGGATACCAACTGGCCCGCTAAGATTCATGGATTCATGAGGCTTGAGGATGGGAAAAATGAGGCCATCGGATCATTCCCTGGAAAGTATAGTATACACATGGGAATGTAGCTCTGATGAAAGTAGTACAACCCCTTCAGGCTCAGATGACCCATCATTTCAGCCTCCCCAACAATCTGCCGATGTTGACGAATCCTATGTTGCTGCTCATACTCTGAAAACAATTTCTAGCCATAACCTTTGTATCTACGGCTGTGAGGGAAGACTATCGTTGATGAATGTTCCCATAAATGTTCGAGAGGAAGCTGCAATATTCAGGATCTTGATACCAAAAGGCTCACGATGGTGTACCTCTCATCAAGGGCAGACACTCAACATGGACGAGGTTCGCATCAGCCCAGAGCCTCTAACTCCTTCGAATTATGAGGACTATATTGATTTATTTCTCAGGTGTTTGAGGAATAAAGGAACTATAACCATACCAACCCGAGCTGGTCAAAATGATGCTCTACTGAAGAATTTTACTTCTCTCACTTTCGAACAATTTTCTCACCTCGCATCTTACGTCACAGTCACTGATCCGTTCCAAGCGTTGGGTGCATACATGTTTAGAATGAGATCAGGCCAGCCTCTCTACCAGATTGCTACGTTTTTTGGATATGCAAGGACTACCATGCAGAGAAGGTTTGACCAAATCATGAACGATCTTTATAATGGGTCCAGACTTCTCCATCTTGGTAGAGGACATATCAATAATCAAGATGCATGGCAGCACATGACATTCACCTCGAAGACACTTTTGCTCAATGAAGAACAGATCCGAAATCGCTCAAAAATCATCATGTGCGATGGCACTTATATTAATATTGGACGGAGTGCAAATATTTCTGCTCAACAAAAAATATACTCCCTGCAGAAAAGGAGAAATCTCTTCAAACCAATGATATTTGTATTCCCCGATGGATACGTATATGATATCGTTCCTCTCAATCCTGCAACGGAAAATGATGCCACAATAATGAGAAAAATCCAGCAGGATCCTAGCTTTGGTGAGCATTTTGTGAGAGGAGATACTTTTGTCTTCGATAGAGGATTCCGAGATGTTGTTGGAACTCTACGAGCAAAGGGCTATAGAGTATACATACCCTCTTTCGGGGATGGAGGTCCTCAACTCACTACAGAACAAGCAAACGAGTCTAGGAGGTGAGTCCATTATTTACTCTGAAAAATAGCAGGAAGTATAGCAAATGTATTCAACAGGGTAACAAAAGCTCGCTTCATTGTTGAACTCGTATTCGGGAGAATCAAACGACAATTCAGAATAGCTGCTGAGCTGCTGAGCAATTTGATCGTGAAAGACTTCTTGAAACAGCTTGAGATACTTTGTGCAATAATCAACAGATACCACCCAAGAATTGTTGCTGATAGAGGCCACGAAGAAGAGATTTGTCAACGTATGCTGAGCAGGATGAGATTAGAGAATAAACTCTTCCCCCTCATCCAAGCAGAAAACCTCTCTAGAGTCGAGAGATCATTCAGGGTCTATAATCCTCGTGAGCAACTCATAAGACCATTGGTGGAGGATGAACCCTACTATCTCGCAACGGCAGGTATGGTCTCAAGCTCATCGACTCTTACAAAGCAAGATTTAGGGAGATGAAGCTGAAATTCGAGGTAAGTTGATCATATTCTCTCATGGTGAAGCTTCAAAGATTTATATTTCATTGTATTTTTTAGTTCAAAATGCTCCGTGACTGCTCAAGCATCAACTTCGGTCACTATGACATCGAAGTTCAGCAGCCTCTCTTGTTTCGTGTCCGAATGTGCTCACGTCACAAGAGGAATACAAAGTGGCAAGTGTTCGTGCTGATGGACCCTGCTGCAGAGGGATTGGAACAAGTTGTTGGGTGGTACTGCAAGTGCAAAAGTGGACTCCGAACTGTGAATCCCTGCTCACATGCTTTCGTAGCAGTAATGATGATGAGCACAGGATTCAGGGGCCACACACCAAATAAGAGACTTGGTGATTTACTTGCAAGTGATGATGAATCCGGTGATGATTCTACTGGATAGTGACAGCTCAGTGATAGTGACAATTAGTGTTTATGAGGGGTTAGATTGGACACTTAAGTGATAACATATCTACCCCTTGGTTGGACAGAATCCATCCCAACCTCCACGTGGTGCCAACTGGTTAACACTAACAGGGCTCTGGTATAAATCTCTCGAATTCTCGACTTGAAATATTGAAACGATAATAAGAATTCAGTCCATGCATCAATATATTACACTCAAAATGCGAACCTTATAGTTTTATTTCTCAATTGGATAGTTGTGTGTAGAGAAGAAGGTTGATTGCTTAACAATATCCTCGCACCGAATCACATTTTGAAACTATAGCGAGATATTGATCTTCACCAACTTATACCGATCCGAAGTGAGAAAAATGTGTCCAGTCTTATCTCATAGACCTCGAGAGATAAGATTATGTTATCAGTTTCTTGGCTTGAGGTCTCACTTCTGCACCATGGAGACATCGATTTTCACCAACTTGTACCGATCCCATATAAGAAAAATGTGTCCAGTCTTATCTAATCAATCTCAAGAGATAAGATTATGTTATCAGTATGTTGGCTTCAGATCTCATCTCTGAGAAAAAGTATCATATTGATTTTCCATCAACATTTCCGGGGCCCGAGCATATGAGGCATACCTACTCTTATCTTATCTTTTCTGAGAGATATGAAAGAGTTATCACCTGCTTTGCTTCAGACCTCGTTTTCATGGTATGGCATTTTTTTGATTTTTGAGAGCCTAAACACCCTTCCAATCTCTATTGTTATCTCTTATCTTATCAACTTTCGAATGAGAATTTATATGATACCGTTCTCATCTTGATGTGATCAGTCGTTCTCGAGATAGGAGGAAAAGGAGAAAAGGGCTATATCTCGAAAAGTATGAGTCATGCAAAGTTATTATCTACATTTTTGCTCTTATCACATGCGATAACATGAGATAAGCAAGTTTGGTCAAAATCTGAGAATGGGCAGTTTTGGACATTGTCCTTTGGAAGTCATAAGGATGATCTTTAGCTCTCCTTATCTCCATTCCCGTTGGCCTTCGATTCATGGTTTCTCGTATGCTCAAATACTTCTTGTAGATCAGCAACGTCAATCTGCTATCTCTTTCGGGTGAATGCCCATTCACAGGGTGATGCCAACTAGATCTTCTCAGTTTTTTTCCCCGGAACCAAAACTGATCATAAATTTCCAGGGCTATTCGTCCAATCTCTGGTACTCGCAAATAGATTCGCAGTATCGATCAATTCAACTCTTGCTTCTCGTAATTGTTCATTACTTATTCCGAGGTTAGCAAAATCGCATCCAACATGGACCAATACTTGTCTGCCTCTGATGATTCTGAATAAATTCTCTCTGATTTTGGAGGATTCATTTCCTCTCACTAACTCCGGTTCTTGGATACCTGAGATTGGCGTACATGTTTCACTTCGCATGGATCAACACGGGCTGTGTCGAAGTAGATGGTTTGTACCCCAAATGTACCATTGACCCAACCAGACACAAGGACATTCAAACCAGCTCCTTCGGTATCAACAGCGAAAGTCAGTTTCTTCTCTCCTTCTGGTCCAATTGGTTTCATCTTTCGTACCCATTAATAGAATATTCGGCCGGGCTGACGCCACCATGGCGCGAACTTAAACCCACCGAGAAGATCTCGTTTCCACATTTTTTGTTCATTCCATGAATAGAATTTGCAATAGCTCCAACCATGGCACTTCGATGTCTCGCTTGCTTCGGACAATTCCATTTTACATGTCCAGATTCACAGCACCAACCACAGTTAGAGCACTGCTCCCTGTCATGTCCCATTTGGTAACAAATCGGGCAATGATTCGCTGGCAACTCTTTCCAGAACAAGGAATAATTGGTGCCTCGTTCAACCTTTAATTTCATCATTTTCAATGCTTCTACAGCGCTTTCCAATATTGATTCCGTACCCGCAACGGTGAGTTTCGAGTATAAACTCCTTCTTCGGTCGGTTGCTCGAATATCATACTTCGTCAACTGTTTCTTTTCGGCATAACTAGGTTCCTCTGGGTCAAGTTGCCTTTCTGGAACAGGTGTCCCATAACCGTTAACGAAATGATACTGGTCCAGACTCCGAATCAGAAAACACCTAAATCTCATAGGCTCTTCTGCCTCGTAATCAGGTTCGAAATCCCAATCTAGCGGTCCCATCTGTAACAAATAGTTTGAGTTAAATTTTTCCCTTCACTGGGATTGATTAAAATTCAATAATTGTGCGGAATAATATTTCTCACGACCTTGTTTATTGTCCCTTCACTGGGACTATTTTACGTATAGATGATCTCGTTCATTTCAATTCGATGGCCCTTCACTGGGCCGACTATCAGACATCCTTAAAAATATGGCCGTCTGGTTGCATTTTTTATTCGTTGCAGTTCAAGGAATGAAAGAGGTTTGAGGTCCTCTCCCTCTGAGGGGGTCTGGGTCAATATATTAACCACATATGGTCTTCTGGACTGCTTCACCAAACTTGCTACATTGGCAGTTCCTCTAATGACCTGAAATTTTACTCTACAGCACCACGAATAACACAAGCAAAGAGCTGTTAATACCAATATGGGGACGAATACCCAGGAGAGCATCATCTGTACATTCATCGGTACGTATCGAGGTGATCTTCGAATGATTACCAGAAGATCAACATCTGTGACCTCAGGAAACTCCCATTTCTGCAACGGAGGCATAGGTGGTAATTGGACTGGGATCATAGAGACCCATTCTTCACCCAAACTTTCTCTCCTGATCACCCTGTCAGCATAGTACAAGTTACTTCTATCTCCGATACTGAAATTACTTCTTTGTGACATCCGGAACACAAATGGTGGGCAAGGCTGCACTATGCCTTTATAGATGAGGTTATTTCTGAAACATTGTATGAGATAAGAACCCTCAACCCATCGCACATCAAGCTCAGGATCGAAAGTATCGTTACCACTTTTACATTCACTCACTTTCCACATTGCATCGGTTTCAGATGGAATAGCTTCTTTACAAGGACCCTCTGGAGGTATCGGTACATTTTCTCCCTCTATCTCTGATTGTCGGAGACGGCAGACTCTTGAGGTGTTCTTTTCTAGCAGTAGCACTGTTGGACCCTGGTATTTGAGTTTACATGTATGAGTCTTATTCTCCCGATACAAATTGAATGGCCTGGCTTTCACGACCTCACGATCTTCATCCATTAAATGAGTTAGGAAGCTAGTGGTAAAGTTTTGGTATTCATCATGGTCCTTCAGCTTGCAGTTGAAAGCATATATCTGTTCGAAAGGACAGTGCCCAAGTCCATCACACAATTCATTGATTCTCAACCCTTGAAACAACTTGGGACTAATAGCACCACTACTCATCCTAGCTCTTGCTGCTTCCCGAAAATACTGTCCAGCCACCTTCAACTCAACTGTGATAACGGTGTACCTTGAGTTTAATGCTGGGATCAGAGTGAAGAGAGTATTCATCGTAGCATTTACTTTTCTGAGATCATTAATCACCTCTTGGATTTTCATCTGGTTGGCCTTTACCGCCGTTTGCAGCATTTGATACTTTCGGGCAACTCTTTCAGTCAAACTTGATAATTCATCATAGTTCATATCAACCTTATGGTCTAGATCACTAACTCGGGAGCTCATCTGGACCATCAAATAGGTGTTCATTGCAGAGGCCAGGATAATTCCTCCAATTGAAATCACTCCAGCCACGAGCATAGCGGACCTTATACCTCTAACGTTGGCTTGACAAACCTCTTTCAAAGGTTCGAGATAGTCTACTTCATAACTCTTTTTACATTCTTGAAGAGTATAATTCATATACTGATTAAGGTCGATAGAGTCACTGTCGGTTTGTCGCTTTATCTTTTTCGCTTTAAAATAGTCTCCTACATCCGTAAAGTAAACTCGAGTGAGGCTACGCAATTTGTTACCAACCCTAGCCCAGCATGTAACGGCTGTATTTCCAGTGATTATTATTTATTTTGTGATGGTGTGACAATGAGCACCCGCAGAATTAGTTCCATAGAGGTAACTAAAATTAGACCCCCTTGGGATTTGCTCATTGACTGTGACTGCCAATCCGAGTGAGCTGGAGTTGGACAAGTTTCTCCATTCATTTTTCACGAAAGTTTTCGTAGCATAGTAAGCGGTAGCACGGCATGAGAACTTTATCTTTGTATGCTCTTTGACAAATTCTGGGTTGGTGTCCAAGCAAATTCTTGGAATGCCATATTCGTTTATGCACCTTGTACCCTGTTCATCAGATATTTCCTTCACCTTACATGCACTTGAGTAGCCTGTAGCTGTGGCGCAGTTGCTGTCCGATAGCCTTTGACTACAAGCAAACAGGATAATGTATGTCCACCCCTGTAAATTTTCTATTTGGCGACAATGATTATCGAAGAACCGACAAGGCATCATTTTATCAGATTTCCTCTTCGTCATCTTCATCATTTCATCAACTTCATTTTGGTCACCCTGTACGGCATAATCAGATGAGGCTATTTCTCGCTCAGCAGATTTTTGATTGATTACTGGGCCAGGTTGTGAAGATATGTTCCTGCTGAAACGCCAGATCGTGGCGTTAGGTCTCAGACACGGTGACACAATTTTCAACATCATGTTAATTTGAACGGCTCCTCTACTAGCCTTCAATGCCATATTCCTCCACTCAATTGGTGATTCTGGTGATAACACAGTTCCAGCCACATTGATCAATGATAGAGCCAACAACGTTTTTATGAGATTTTTTGCTCGTTTTGATTTATAGTTTTCGCGCTCTGTGGGCCTAGTAGTTTTTGTTCCTTCCTTTGTCCACTTCTTGTGACCTCTTTGCCTCTTCCTTTTCTGAAGCAGTTTAACCTCGTATCTCCCTGATCCAGAATCAAGTACTTCATCACTCTCATTGGCCGAACTGTCATCTCCATCATGCCCATTTCCCTTCTCCTCATGCCCACGTGATAAGTCTCGAGAATCATTACGGTCAGAAGAACCAGGCTCATCTGCATTAATGGGATCGTCAGGCTCAACATCGTCCGCATGATGAATCTCGAGAGAAGGATGATCCTCTTGCTCAATTATTTGCTGATTGTCCTGCTCTGGCAAGTTAGGTTCGACGGAGGATTCAACATCAGTTCCCAAGATAGTTGTGTCGCCTTCTTGCGCTACCGTGGATTGCTCTGGAGGACTAGCTTGCGTCTCGGGAACTCGTATCTCATCAACGGTGACCTCTTCACCTGGTCTTCGGTGATAACGCTTCAACCTATCGATATGATACGTCTTTTGTTCTCCTGCCACGGTTATTCCATAGGTCGTCTCTCCGATTACACGTTCAATCGGGAACGGAAATGCAAATTTCGGATCTAGTTTGCCGGTTGCTGTCGGGAGGTCAATTAAAACCAGATCTCCTACCTTGAAGTTTTCCAGCCGATGACTGGGGTCATGTGTGAGAGCTTGACCCATTTTGCTCTTTAGGGAATAAGTAGCCGCCATATCCCGTAACAAAGTCCATTGCTCTAGAATGAATTCCTGATATTTGGTTAAATCGGTCTGTCTTTCTGCCGACTCCTCATCATACTCAGTGCTAACTTCTGGCTCGAATCTAATGTCGACAGGCAAAGTGGGATGTCGGCCATACAGGAGGAAGAATGGCGATGCTTTGGTAGATTTATTGATACTATGGTTATATGCAAATTGTTCGTGGGGTGAGATTAAATTCCATCGTTTCTGATTTTTGGTGTAATGCTCCAAGATGTTCGCTAGGGTTTGGTTATTTTTTTCGACCATACCACTGCTCTGTGGGTGGTATGCGCTGGCAAAATTCCAAGTAGTCCCCATGAATTTGGTCACTTCTCCGACAAGCCAAGAAATAAAATTTGACCCCTGATCACTTTGAATAATTTTGGGACATCCATGCCAAGCGATAATATTTTCGATTAAGAAGCGGCTGGTCAACCCAGATTGATAGTTTTCGACGGCTCTAACCTCTGCATACCGAGTGAAGTAATCGGTAGCTACAAGAATGTACCGATAAGATGCAACAGGAGGCAGAGGTCCCACTGCATCTATTCCTATTCTCTCAAATGGAGCACTTGAATGGATAGATCGTAGCGGTGCGCTCAGCCTGAAGGGGCGTTTAAATTTTTGGCACGAGTCACAGGAAGCGACGTATTCGTTGATATCTTTCGCCATCCCTGCCCAATAATATTTCGTAACTATTCTCTGATAGGTGCGCTCAGCGTTAGGATGACCAGCCAACACTTCATCATGGTAAGTCTGACAAATAGATTTTTGCATACCACATGGTACCATGATGCTATACTCTTCTCTGTATGGTTGTTTTACCAACCGGTACAGTAGACCATCATGCATCTTATACCTTGACAGTCGAGCTCTAGCTCGCTTTGACAAACTGTCCATGATATTCATTCTGTAAATTATTGAGCTCAATTTTGGGTCCTCTCGCTACTTCCGTTTTATTTCATCTTCTCCTTCTACCACTTGCATACACAAGCCAACCAAATATTGCTCACTTTCATCATTTTCCTCTTTTCCCTCAGATTCATTGAGAACCAATGGATATCTGGAGAGAGCATCAACATCATGATGGTGTTTGCTAGACTTATATACAATTTTAAAGTTATATTGTTGCAACTTTAGGGCATAGCGCATGAGCCTAGGAGGTAAATCTTTCTTACTCATAAGAAAACATAATGAACAATGATCAGTCATGACCTCGAAATAGATGCCGTCGAGGTAGTGATTCCATTTGGTGACTGCGTACACTATGGCCAAACACTCTTCATCCCCGATATGATAATTCAACTCGGCATTCTTCAACATTCTACTCGCATAGGCTACAGGATGCCACTTCCCGTCGACTTGTTGGAGTTGTATAGCTCCCAATCCAAAGTCACTGGCATCAGTCCTTACTTGCGTTTCTCTGGATGCTTCGTAATGAACTAATACTGGTTCTCGGATTAGAGCATTTTTCAGCTTTTGAAAAGCTTGTTGCTGATCCTCCCCCCACTTAAAAGGCTTTTCCTCTCTGGTGAGATCAGTTAGTGGCTTGGCAATGAGGGAGAAGTTTTTTATGAATTTTCGGTAGTAAGAACATAGAGCCACGAAGGACCTGACATCCTTGAGCGTCATTGGTACTGGAAAATCTTTTACCGCTCTTATTTTTTCATAATCTGGCATTTGGTCGAACTTATTGATTCGATGCCCTAAATAAAGAATTTCATCCGAGAGAAATTCACATTTTGATGGCTTAAGCCGAAGATTGGCGTCAGACAAGAGTCTGGAAACCTTTTCAATTCGCTCCAAATGACACTCGAATGTCTTGGAAAAATTACAATATCGTCGATATACACTAAGCAAGAGTTGTACTTAAGTGGGGCTAGCACTTGATCCAAAATATACTGGAAATAGCTTCCAGCATTCATCACCCCGAACGGTGTACGATTGTAAGAGTAAGCGCCTGTTTCAGTCACCAGCGTTAGCTTGGGTCTATCTTCAGGATACCCTGACCTCAAATCGAGGAGGCTAAAGTAAGTCGAGCCTTCCAGTGCATCGAGAGCTGCTTCAATTCTCGGTAACGGATATTTGAACGCTTCTGTTATTGCATTCAGCCGCCTGAACTCAACACACATTCTCATCTCCCCAGTTTTCTTGGGTACCAGTACAACTGGAAATCCCCATGGAGATATGGCAGGCGAAATAATCCCTGCCTCCAGCAGCTCAGCCACTATCTTATCAATGATCTCACGTTTTTTCACTGATTGTCGATAAGGAGCTGAATGGATTGGTGAATGATCACCAGTATCCACTCGAAACTGGCATACATTAGTACAACCCAATTCTTCGTCATTCGTTGCAAACATGTATTCATACCGATCTAGCAGTTGAACCAACTCATTCCTTCTCAACGGATCAATTTGTCAGATATTTTAACAGCCGCATAATTTTTTTCGGGTTCACCTATTAGCACTGGGCAAGCAACCTCAGTTACTGTTTGTTCCCCTAAAACTTCCAATTTACTAGCATTTTTCCCCACTTCGACAACCTTATCTCGGCATCCAACCCATAGATCTGCCACTTCGGCAATATCTTGGCCGAGTAACACGTTGATCCCAACGGGGAGAGATGGTACAACGATAAACGTTGCATCAATTGTAATATTTTGATTCCCAGCCAGCACTGTGATGACTAAATCACATTCACCAAGTGGTCGTAACGGATTGTTTCTGGCGGATTCAGCTCCGGGTCCAGAATATGAGTACAGATTCGCTTGAGTCTCCTTCAAGACTGCTTCGGTAATAATTGACACTTCACTTCCAGAATCTACACAAGCCTGGTATGACTTCTTTTTGATTTCGATTGGGGCATAAACTAACTTATTTCGGTGAACTATTCTAGTTAGTCCAACAACGACTAGCTGGATGACATCACTGACTTCCTCAGCGATTTGCTGGACCACTCGAGGGCCTCGAGGTCCTCAGCGTTGACCTTCAGCCTCTCTACCGGGACCACTGGTCTGTGGTCGCCCATTTCGGCTTGGAATTTGAGAAGGGCCGGAGATATTTTGGCCACTAGAATTTCTGCTTTCATCAGCCATTCTTTAACGGCACTCTCTCCACCGATGTCCAATTTTTCGACAATAATTGCAAGTAATTGGCGTGGTTTGACTTCTCACATTGTCAGTACCACTTGAAGCTTGGATCCTTGGAAGAGAGGTTCTTATCTCCGCTGCTGTTGATGCAGTAGCGTTTGTTGAACTTTCCAGTCGCTCACTCAAACTTCGAATCACACTACTCAAAGTTTCAACGGTTTTCATGAGTGACTCATGGTTCGAAACGGTTTGTTCATGATTCTCTTCCTCAGCCATCTCAGCATTCTGAGCTTCCTCGATAAGCTCATCTAATGTCTGAGGATTCCTAAGGCTGACCCACTTTTTCAGCCTATCATCTAATCCTTCCCGGACGTGGATGATGATCATAGTCTCATCCATCTCACGATTGAAACGCATGCATAGGGCTCGCATATTCAGTATATAATCATGCACTGGTTCTCCTTTCTTCTGCTTGAAGTTTATCAACTTTCTATAACACCCAATAGCACAGTCTGATCTGACCATTGTTTTGAGCATTTCTTGTTTGAGTTTTTCGTAAGTATCAATAGGTTTACCAGGACCCATTTTAGAGCAAAAGGTTTTCATCCATATTCGAGCATTCCCTCTGACAAAGGCTGGCAACCTAACAAACCGTTCAATGCTAGTTCATCCCAATGCATTGGTGATATCTTCGTAATCTTCAAAAAAATCAAGTAAGTCTTCATTCTTTTCTCCTGAAAAAAATGGGACGGTTTCGTTCATCTCACCAAGTGTAGCAACTTGGTTAACTACATGACCATTCACTGATCCATCTTGATCAAATGAATGAGAGCTGGCATTAGCGGCCCCGTTTATCCTTGAGGATTCCATTTAAACTATTCAGCTTTCGGACTCTTACTTATTAACTCTGAATGATTACTCCAACAATTATGATTTGTAAATTCAATTGTCAACACAATGCTAGTACGCACTTACAATATGAGCTAAGAAGCCGTTCACTTGGCTAAACTTACGAATGCGTAGAGCAAGAAATCGATTTCAACCACACCCAAAAAAATCGATATATTGATGAAACCCGAAAAACAGGTCACCATATAGGTAGGGAGAGAAGGAGAACTTGAGGCAACAGCCGAAAACTTTTCGCCATGTTGGCACTTACCAGTTCTTCTCTCTCCCCGATGGTTGTTCTGTCTGCAAACATGAATCAAAATTAAATAGTGAAAAACCCAAAAAATATTGTGATTTTGACCCTTGCAATTTGGTTCCCCTGAACGTGATTTATTGTGTCGATGGTGAGGATATTGGTTCAATTAAAATATTAAAAGATAAGTATTTTCTTCATTCTTTCCTCACCATCGACACAATGGTGTTTCCATTTTTCTCTCTTTCTTTCTCTCTCTTTCTCTGTTGATCAGTTTTTTTGTTCCTTTTTTCTGTAACTATTCTTACTGTTTCTTATTATTTTATTGGGTAAAATCAAAGAATCACTGTGTCTGATATTACACACACACATTCAAACACACACACACACCACCAACAACAACCACCACCACCATTGCTATTACTACTACTACTACTACACTGAAGATATACTGTTTCATTTTTAGTATTTATCGTGTGTGGTTATCTTTAACATCATCTTTCTCTTCTCTCTCTTCTCATCGCCTTCTGATTGCTCGGTGTCTTCTCTACTCTTCTATTCTTCGATCACTAACTACTACTAAATACATCACTACTACTACACTATTCTCTCTGTTTGGTGTGTATGTATGTGTGTGTATATAACAACTCGCATGAAAAAAAGGACCGATGAAGCGATTATTTTTCAATCCTTACCTCACCAAAGGAGAGATGATGATGATGATTATTTGATTATAAATTTGTTGTTATAGATAGAAAAAAAATAAGAGTATCTCTTTCCACATTCTTTGAGTAGCCTTTTCATTTTTCAATTTGTACTGTGTGATTATTTTGTTCTCTTTTCTCTTCTTCTTCTTCTAATCCTCCATCATCTCTCTGTCCAACACTCATATATATACACACACATTCATCGCCATCCTCATCCTTATTTACTATTACCACTAAGGAAAACACGATACTATCTCAATCATCGGCTTTCTCCATTCACTCTGTTCACTATTTCTTTCTCTCTCTTTTTTCGCTCTTCATACACATACACATTCACACATACATACGTATACACATACACACAAAGAAGCAATAGGCTTGGTTGAAGACGTGTTAGTCATGCGCTTTGAGAAAGTCGGACTTTGAAAATTTTTGAACTATTTTTCGGTACACATGATGGTAAAAGTTTAAGTTGAAGGTCTTTCAGATATGATTTTAATCAAAACTTCATGAACACATCTTACTGAGTCTTTTGATGTATGAAACATATCTCTATCACATTTGGTTCAGAAATTATGACTGAAAAATAAGTGACTTTTTCTGATTTTACCCAATTTTCAGTGTTCCCAGAAAATTTTTCCAAAATCTTTATCTGATGAAAAGTTCCAAGTTTCTCAACGGTTATGAGATGTACTCAACATACTGAGTCTAATGACACATAGAATTTAGTTCTATCACAGTTGGTTCAGAAACTATGACCGAAAAATAAGTGACTTTTTCTGACTTTACCCAATTTTCAGTGTTCCCAGAAAATTTTTCCAAAATCTTTATCTGATAGAATTCAATGATTATCTAAACAGATTTGGAATGAACTAAGGCTACTGAGTCTATTGATATATAGAAATCGAGTCTATCATGTATGAGTCAGGAGTTATGACCGAACACAAATTGAAATTTCATGATTTCCCAGGATATTCAGTGTTGCCAGAAATTTTTGCTAAAATTTTTATCTGATCGAATATTCGAATTATCTCAACGGACTCGGAAAGATCTTGGAATAGTGAGTCTATTGAGGCATAGAAATTCATTCTATCACATTTGATTCGGAAGTTATGACCCTATGAAGATTGAATTTTGGTGATTTTCCATGATTTTCTGTGTTGCCAGAAATTTTCGTCAAAATTTTTACCTTCTCGAAAACTTCTATTTTCTCAATTGATATTGATAGTACTCTATGAACCGAGTCTGATGACATATTGAAATCGCTTCTATCCTATTTGAGTCGAAAGTTGTAGGGGAAAAATAACTGAATTTTTCTACTTTTTCCTATTTTTCATTGTCATCAAAGTTTTTCGCCAGAATCCTTATTACTTCGAATTTCTCCATTATTCTTACCGAATTGGATTCACTTGGACGTACTGAGTCAGGTGATATAAGAAAATCAGTTCCAGAGTGCAGGGAGGAAAAGTTGTACCCAAACAAAAACTGAACTTTCATGAATTTGACTGAATTTCAATGTTATCATGAATCTTTGCTAAAATTCCTATTAGTTGGATTTTCGAATGAATTAATGGTTATCAATTATATTCATTCAATTGAACCTAACACTGGACAAAAAAAAAGTAGGTCAAAAAGTTCATACAACTATAGATTAGTCTACCAAATCACGCGAATTTTTCTCGCTTGCTTCGTCATTACCAGGACCAGTTGCTATCTCTCTTCCTCACTCTCTCCATTTTACATATAGTATTGCGTTATAATGGTATGAGAGTTGAGCTTGGCGCAGACTGAACTCATTTTCTTCTCTCCTTCGTTTGGATACATTAAAAAAAAATAACAAACATTCAGCCGTGCTTCAATCTTGGTAAGGAAATAGGCTGGCACGATAATAAACAGTGAAGATAGTATCTAAACACACCAACTCTGAGAACTGTTATCTTATCACTTCGTTGCTCAAGTGTAAATTCCCAAATCGTTCTTTCGCTGTTTAACTTCCTCAATTATCTCGCAAGGTAACCGAGTTGATATATTGTTCTCTTTCGGGTAATCATTCTTGCTGTACAATTTTGACAACGTAAGTATCACTTCAAACGATTGAGGTCATTCACTGATAGACTCAAGCTACTGTTTTTTTAAATTATCCATTTTCGACATCGTTTTACGCAATTGTGAGCAATACACTTCAGACTGACTAGTGCAAGGTTTCGGATTGTTTTTTTTATTGTTATTGTTGAATTTTGAATTTAAATTGCTTTATGCTACAAGGACTTTGACGCGGGTAGGCGTGATCTTGTGAGCTCATTTTGTTATTTGATTCCTTAAGAGAAATTTATTTTGAAACTTTGTATGAAATATTGAAACTTGTACCTAAGTCAGTCAGTTGTATTTTTGCTCTTGGTGTGATAAAGTGAATGATAACAATGGATCAAAATAGTGCTAGTATTGTTAGTGCTAGTGAAAGCAGTGCGGCAGTTGAGCCTGAGGTTCAACAATCAGTAAATCAGATCACAGTGAATCCTTATACAGGTGCACCACATATTGTGATTCGACCCTTCAATGGAGATGATATTCATGAGGATCTGGTGGATTGGATTGACCAATACGAATATTTGTCAGCAGATTTGGGCTGGAGTGATAAGGAAAAGCTAAGTAAACTTCCTCTTTACTTGACTGGTACTGCCAAACTATGGTTCAACAATTCGGTAAGACCTAAACTCAACCAGGAAGGTTATAAAACCTACCAGGAGGTGAAACGTGAGATGATTGCTGCCTTACTGAGGCCTGATTATTGCTCGGAATATCACAAGAGAATGACTTGTCAGAAACAAGGTAAGGAACAGAGTGCTAGTTCTTTTGTCATTCAAATGGAAGCTTTGTGTAAGCGAGTCGATAGAAATATGACAGAGAGCACTATACTTTCGTTCATCAGAGAAGGGTTAGATACAAGATTAAAGCCATGGATAAGTGCTAGGAAACCTAATACGATTAAAGAGCTTCTTGCTGCCTTACAAGATGCTGAACGCTCAGCTCGAGAGAATGAAGCAATGTTTAGGGAAATAAGTCAAGATACACAGAGCTCAACCGCAACCAATACCACCCAAATGATGATCAATATGATTGGGACTTTGAACAAAACTGTTCAAGATCTGAGTTACAAGCTGAGTGTGATGAATAGGGGAAACTATAATCAACGGTCCTATCCAGGTAACAATAGTCAGGCCCAGATGCAGCGTCCCCCTCTCTCTCAACAAAGGCCAATGCCTCAACAGCAACCAAGGCAGGAAATTATCTGCTATCGCTGCCGAGAACCTGGGCATAAGAGTAATGTTTGCCCTCGTGCCAACGATGTAAACATGAGGACCGATTATCAGCCGAGAAATCAACCTGGGCCATCAGATCATCCTGGTAACAATCAACAAAACTACACTAATAATGCTCGGTATGATCGAAGGGAAAGAACGGAGCCAACTGTGGTTCAACAAATCACCGAGAATAGATCTGATGTGATCAATACAATTATTTTGAACCTTACCAGGAAAAAGAAGAAGGGTAAGCTTGTGTTTTCTGAGATCAATTTAGATGGAAAACGATTTGAAGCCATCATAGATTCGGGAAGTGAGATCTCTCTCATAACTCAATCAACTTTGGATGAGATTAGGAAACCTCTATACCCATATCGTGGACCTGGAACCGAGAGCGCTAGCAATAATCCGTTAAGACCTCTAGGTGAATGTGACCTAAGATTAACGTTGGAAGCGAATGGGAAAGAGATTTTAATTGATGCAACTTTTGTTGTGGTCAATAATTTACCTTGCGAAATTCCGGTGTTGATCGGTCAGGATGTATGCGAAGTTGCTGATGTATGGATAGGCTCGAAAGAGAAGATAATCCATATTGGGTATGATAACAGTAGTAAGTTGACAGTTGCTTGTCAAACCAGCCTCATTCAAACCGATATTGACTCGGTTAGAGCTGAATTTGATTCGGTTGATGAATTGGATGATAGTGATGATGAGTTGGATACCGTTTTCATGGTAAAAGGTACCAACAAAAAATACGATGAGGTTATCGTTTCCAAGAAAATTGATGATGATCAACACGATAGGTTGATGAAGTTGCTCGATTCATTTGAGCATATCTTTGCTACCAAGGATTCCGAGTTGGGATGCTGTAATCTTTATCAGCATCGAATTGACACTGGAGATCACGCCCCAATTCATTCAGCACCGTACAAGTTATCTCCAGTGAAAAGACAAAAAGTAAATGAAATAATTAGTTCTCTTCTCGAAGCTGGAATCATAGAAGAAGCTAATTCGCCATGGGCATTTCCAATTGTAGTGGTTCCCAAGAAGACAGGTGAACTCAGGATGTGTGTTGATTATAGACCTCTCAATGCAATCACAAAACCTGACAAGTATCCATTTCCTAGGATAGATAGTTCTCTTGACATGCTGGAGGGAGCTCAGTACTTTTCCTTGTTAGACCTCAGGTCAGGATATTATCAGATTGCTATGCATCCTGATGATAAACTCAAAACATCATTCATAACAGAGCAAAATTTGTTCTCGTTCGTGAGACTCCCATTTGGTTTGGTAAACGCCCCAAGCTCATTCCAAAGAGTATTAGATAAGGTTCTTGCTTCAGTAAAATACAATAGTTGTCTCGTGTACATTGACGATATTGTAGTTTTTTCGAAAACCTTTGATGAGCATCTCGAGCGTTTAGAAAAGGTTTTCAAATGTCTGGAAGCAGCAAATCTCAAGCTCAAACCGCAAAAGTGTGAGTTAGTTCTTGAAGAAATCTTATATCTTGGTCATGTGGTGGGCAGAGATGGTCAGAAGCCTGATGAAAAAAAGGTTCTGGCTGTCAAAAACTTCGCAACTCCACTCTGTGTTCGTGATGTTCGGTCATTTGTGGCCCTGTGTTCTTATTATCGGAAATTCATTCCCAATTTCTCAATGGTTGCTAAGCCGCTTACTGATTTGACCAAAAAGGATCGTCCTTTTCAATGGGAGGAAACTCAACAGAAAGCGTTCGATAGACTGAAGGAATTGATGATAAAATATCCTGTTTTGGCTCATTATGACCCAACCAGGGAGACTCAATTGAGGACCGACGCTTGTGCGTATGGTATAGGAGCGATACTTCTTCAAAAAATCAATGGAAAATGGCATCCAATTGCCTATATGAGTAAGCTGCTGACTGGAGCGCAACTGAATTATCATATCAGTGATAAAGAATGTTTGGCCATCGTTAAAGCAGTGGATAAATGGAAAGCTTACTTGGATGGAATACATTTCGAGGTACACACGGACCATTGTAGTCTCTGCTATTTGATTAGCAAGAAGGATCTCAGCCCAAGGCTGATGAGGTACTCAATGGCACTCCAGCGGTATGACTTTAGGGTAGTATACAAGTCTGGAAAGCATCACCATGATGTTGATGCCTTATCAAGATACCCACTTATGGGCGAAGAGGATGTCGAAGATGAGGTAGACGATAGTGATGAGGATATAGAGGATGCGCTGTGTATGGCGGTTCTCATAGAAGAGAATGAAATTCTCAACAAGCAAAGAGCTGATCCGAAGCTCAACTCAATAATCCAAAAACTCCAAAACCTTGGCTCACTTCCTTCTCGGAAGAGAAAGATGCTTAGCAAGTATCGTCTTCACGATGGAATACTGTACCGATTAATACGACGTGCTTTTGAAGAACAATTCAATGTTGTTGTCCCATCAACCATGAGAAAAGAAATTTGTAAAACTTATCATGATGACATCTTATCTGGACATGCTAGTGCTGAGAGAACCTATCAGAAAATAATGAACAAATACTACTGGTCTGGTATGGTAAACTACATCACCAAATACGTCAGCTCATGTGAGTCTTGTCAAATGAATAAGAGTGGTGGAAAAATTGATGCTCCTTTACAATCAATACACTGTCGTGAAGCCTTCGATAGAATTGGAATTGATATCATTGGTCCCCTTCCAAAGTCAAACAATTATCAATATATCATCATTGCAACTTGTTACTTCACGAGATACGCAGAAACCAGAGCCCTAGAAAACTTTCAATCTGGGCTCACCACTAGGTTTCTGATTGAGAACGTAATCTCGAGACATGGATGTCCATCAATAATCATGAGCGATCAAGGAACTAATTTCCTATCATGGTTAGTTCAAGATGCTGCGAAATTTATGGGTTCGAAATGGAAGGTAGCTAGTGCGTATCACCCACAAACAAATGGATTAACCGAAAAGACAAACCAAACACTGGTTAATATGCTCACCCATTACGTGCAAAACCAAAAGAAGTGGTACTTAGCATTGCCACTCGTGCAATTTGCTTACAACACTAGTGTTAATTCCTCAACAAAAGCATCACCTTTTTATCTACTCTATGGTAGACACCCAACTTTACCAATCGATGTAAAGCTTAAACCTAGAACTGTTTCAGGAAGTTCTGATCGGAGGAAGCGACTTGAAGCTTATCGAAACTTTATTACAAATGGCTGGCCGATGATCCGAGATATTGCAGCCACGTATTCCCTCGACGAGAAGATGAATCAAGCTTTAACTCACGATAACAAGAAGAATTTACACCAATTCCATGAAGGGGAAAAGGTATTACTTAAGGTACCGGTGCGAACATCCAAGTTCCAACCGAGATTTCAAGGGCCGTTTGTGATCAAAGCAGTTCTTGGAGAAACAACTTACGTTATCGATCAGAACGGGAAAGAGAAAACAGTGCACATGGATCGATTGAAAAAATACCATGAAAGAAGTGATAAAGATTCTACTGATGGAGAAACTAGTGGTAATGAAGATGGTAGTCAAACGGTTGATGCCTCTGAACAGTTATCCACGACGTTCAAGGAGTCAGAAGCATCCACAAGTGAGTTGGACACCGACTTCAAGGAACAAGGTGAAACGGAAATCCAAAAAGAAACAAGAATGGAGCCAGTAAGAATCAAAAAGAGATCATATCTAAGATCAGTAGCGAATGGAAACAAATTGAATCAAAAAGAGGCCTCTGATTCATCTGGTTCTGACCAAAAGAAGGAAGGAGAGAATACTCCACCGGATGAGAATCCAGTAAAACAACGAAAGTCGCAGTATCAGAAAATGATGAAAATATTACGAGAACATGATCGCTTCAAAAAGGAAATAGATCGAAAACGAAAACGAAGAGAATTGGTTCATCTGCATACTGATCAAACTGAAACTGAAAGTGTTGATAGTGATTCATCTGATCGGAAGGTTGATGCTGAGGAAAAATGGACCAAATCGAAAATCAGAAATTTAGCTGAAAAGAAAGCCAGAGAGCTTCTTGAAAAAGAGAATCACACTAGGGAGAATAAGAACAAAAAACCAACTAAGTCACGTAAAAAGGACGATTTGACACTCGTGGAACAACGAGTACTCGACGCCAGAGACGATTAACTCCACAAAAACATGGAAGAAAAATTGGGAATAACTATTCCACGCATGGCTACGCCAGATGAAGTTCAAAGTTATCGAAATGAATTATCAAAGAGATTCAAAGCAAAGGAAAACCCAACAAAAAAATATGATACCCGATATTTCCTTACTTTCGACGACTTGTATGAGATTCCAGACGACATTGATCAAGAGACCAAGGATAAGTTACAGAAAATTCGTCACGAAGATGAAACCAGAGAATTACTGGGCCCGAAGCGAGTCGGAAAATATTTCCCGGTCAAGGAAACAGGAGTAGCCCAAGAGGCAATTCCGAATAACACTGATCTCACACCCTCTGATGACACCTCGAGTTCTGAGAAAGAACAAGTTACTACGGATGAAACTGACAGTGAAGCACACAGTGAACCAAAACCAACATCACCCCAAACAGCAATGAAACCGAAGAAGAAGAAAAAACGAGCGGACCATAAACGTTGGACCCAGAAAGGAACAAAAGCCTCGCGCCGTGAGGAAAGGGAGAATCGAAAGCAAAAGACGTCTAATCTGGAGAAAAATTTACTCAACGCTCTCCTATCGTTATCATTGCTAACTGTTGTTAGTGCTGTATTCAACCAAGAGTCTCCAATCGAATGGAAAGAATTGAAACTGAAAGCAAGTAAAGGTTTCTATGAAGTTAACATGGAACTTCAGATCTTTTCACCTTGTTCACCGCAGAATATATCCACGCCTAGAATTAGACGAAATATTTCTCTTCCCCCAGTACCAGAGATCGATGTCAATAGCTGGCATTGGGTGCGTGAAAATTATACAAAGGGAATCAAAAGGAAATTAGGAACTCATCTTCTAAAGTATGACTGCTCAATACCACGAAATCAGTGCGCAAACATGAGAAATATCCAGGGGAAACAAAGAAATATTACTAACGAATGGTTATGGGAAAGTAGAGAAATTTTTATCGGTTCTTGTACCGATCAATCGGGATTGAACATTATTTCTGCCTTCGACGATCCAAACAGTAATCCTCTAAACTGGAAAACATTTCAAACCGAATTGCTAAATTGTTACGAACAGTATGCAGGAGTTACCATATGTATGGATGAAAAGCCACAATGGACCAGTAAGAAGTGGGAATTGTTTACTTGCCAAGTAATAGGCTATTCAACGCGAAGTGGACAAATAGGCGTGGCAATCACCACTGGGGATCAGGTCCCATCGCTCAATGAATTTGAATATTCTACTATCGAAAATGATATTGTTTGCATGGAGAAGACTCGAGTTATCACCATAGCCTCAACTACACCGGTAACATGTTGGGGAATCAATGAAAAGCAAATAGAAAAGCGGACTAAATTTCTAACCAATGACGTTGCTCTCTATGAGGAATTATCTAATCCAATTCAACCAAGAAGATCTCGAAACGCGTCAATGGAAGCTCCTCTCAGTGTGGAACAATATATGAATCATACTATTGAAATATGTAACCGCACTTATGAGAAAGATTTTATCAAGCCACTTCAGAGAATTTGTGAAATTGCTCCACTGAGAGAAAAACGAGATCTTGGAGTCGCCGCTGGTGTAATCCTCTTAGCTGGACTCGTATTTGCTACAGCCACCAATAGTTACTATCTAGTAGAACAATCCAAAGAACTAAGTACCACAAAGAAAACAATAGACACAAAAATACTGGCAGTGTCTGAAATCATCCGGAGGGTGGCCGATAGCCACAAGGAACTACAGATAGCAGTGGAAGAAAATCAAAAACAAATAAAGCAGATAGCTCTGGCTCTACATGAGATGAAAGCGAATAGGGAAACTCTCTTCAAGTTAATTCCTTCGCTAGCTGCCGAATATCACTTACTCACTACTGATATGAAAAATAATGGTAGAGATTTTCAGGAAGCTGCTAGGGAGATGAAGAATAATCGAACTATACACCCGAACTTCTTCAGAGGACTGGGAATAGAAGAAATCTGCGCCGGGATTGGGCATTGCCCAATGGAATTAATCACACAATTTCGATGTGAAGTTGGAAGAGGAAGTGGATATTACAATCTCAGCTCTGTTTTCATGACACATTTGATGGATGATAATCGAAGAGTAGTTGAAGCCAAACCATTTCCAATCTTCCAAATCAACTCTACACATACTTGTAAAATTAGCTACATTGGTCCAAAGTATTTCATGGTTGAGAAAAATGACTCAAAAGTATGCGATCTATTCCCTAATGAAGTGGAAGATGGTAATATACCACTGCCACCCGATGACCATTGTACGAATCAATTACCTGGAAACTCTTCAGAGTATTGGGCGATTACGAATTGCAAGCTGAAGAACGAAACTCTCAACCCCATCAGAGATGTGCGTTACATCAACGGTGCTTATCACATTCAGTGTTTTGGCTATAATTTTACGATAGAAGGCATATCACAACCATGTCCACCTCATGTTTTTCGTGTATCAGATCAATCGAAATTTAGTGTTGGGGATCGTTCACATCATCTGTATAAGCATAGAATTGATAAGATAATTGGATTATCAGAAGATTGGGTCTCCATTTTGAATATGCAAGTACCTGAGACACCTCCATATCAGGAGCCTGACTTGCCAAATATCAACCGATTGATTCTTCCAAGTGATGTTTTCAGTTATATGAGTAACCAAATCTCTGAAAACAAAACTAACACTTTCTTCTGGATCGGTGTCATGACTTCTGATATCCTACTTCTTTTCACTCTATACATGTGTTGCTTCCGTGTCAGGTTTAGAGTTGAAAAACCTAGAATCGTGAATATGGTGACGTTTAGACGACCCAATAGACAGCCCAAAGTGGTCAAGTTTGTTGCTGAGCCAACCATTGAATCAGAGAGACAACCATTCTCTCTGATAGACCTTAAAAGATAAAAGATGAAGGTTTGTGATAATCAGGGACTAGTGATAGAACCCTGAAGGTTTGTCATAATCAGGGACTAGTGATAGAACCCTGAAGGTTTGTGATAATCAGGGACTAGTGATAGAACCCTGAAGGTTCGTGATAATCAGGGACTAGTGATAGAACCCTGAAGGTTTGTCATAATCAGGGACTAGTGATAGAACCCTGAAGGTTTGTGATAATCTGGGACTAGTGATAGAACCCTGAAAAACACCAAAATCTTCCTTGAACTAACTTTCAATTTCATACTAATCCCTTATTAATCCAGTTGATCGAAACAAATCGTTATGAAGTACCGGGATTACCCTTATTGTCCCTTTACATTTCACAGATTCGATAAAAAGCTTCCGAAAATGAATTCTTATAATGAGGACAGTTATTCATCCGAAGATATGGAACACGAAACAACTACCATTGAAAAAGTAACGAACAAGGATCCATGGAATTTTGATGATGTTTGGAAGATAAGAGATCCGACACCAGTAAGCAGAACCAGAGATGCAGAATCCTCTACAAAATCCTATCGAACGAAGAAATTGCGGAGACTTATGCCCAATTACCGAGATAGAATGGCTGCGTTAACTTTAAACGATAAAGAAACTGATGAAATTGCTTCCAGTTCGAGAGGACAAGAGGTCAATGTAGGCGCCTCGACATCATCGGATTGGGATGATGACGCAGCACCAATCTCAAAAGGTCGTCCACGAAATAATATACCTTCTCTCCCGTGTACCTTTGTCAAAGAAAAAGAACCGAGGATAGTGGAATATGAAAACCCTTATCGACCAAAGATGAAATGTTTCCTAATTCTGGAACAACATTATGGAGCATTTCTGAACCCGTACGGAGTTCCTCAAAAGCATGCAAAGTATGGCGTTTCTTTGTTTGAATTCAAGATTGAAGGAACTGAAAGAGGTAGAAGTAAATACGCAAAGATAACGGTATATGGACGAACGGATGCTGATTTGAATAAGGCAGTGGATGCCTTGAATCGACGAAAATACAGATTCGAAACCCATCTATCCTCACCAAGATTCAAGAATCGACTACAAATATTCTGGAGAGAATTACCAAACGAGCATTGTACGATTTGTTTCAAGGGAGATCATGATAGAACTACCTGTCAAAATTGCGGATGGTGCCTAGAAAGTGGACATAAAAAATTTGAGTGCCCACTAAAACCCGCAGAACTAGGAGTGAATCTGGTGGTCAACCTACCAGCAAATCCTCAGCAGAGAGAAATGCCCGTGATGGACACCTCCAGTCACAGCTCACTTTCTAACCCAATATCTGAAGAGGAAAGACTCTGGAGGAAAAAGAGAGGTGATAACAAACGAAAACGACTCAACAGGAAGCGATTCTTTCAAGAAGAGATTCAAAGATTGCCATGGTTCCAAATTCCGGGAAGATTGAAGTTGTCACTGCTAGAATATGTAGTACCTTTAGGACCAGACGGACAAGAAAAGATAACTTTCGCGCTTGATGTCAAAGGTAGTGGACCAAGTGGTGCTTGTAATGTACATGTATCTGGATGGTGCGGTAGATATGGTGTTCAAACGGTATTCTTTGACACCATTAAAAGACCCATTTTGGATAAGAAGACTTTGAATACACCAATATCTGGTATACAAGCCCAAGACTTATTCAAAGGTGAAAGCGAAACGCAAGTCAAGCGTACTTTGATTAATCTTTTGAAGGGTAATCGAGTAGTTCATCATGGTAGGTGATCTTTTTGGTCTGGGAATCAACCGTGATGATATAAATAATCACTCTATAGAGGTGATCGACACCCAACACCTTTGGGGAACAGATGGAGCTGGACAACGAATTGGACTTGTGACTCACGATGCCTTCTGGTATGGAGGAAGATTGCTCCGAAGAGAGGGGTTTACTAGAACCTCCCCAATAAATGGCCATTCTCCTGAACGAGATAGTCGATTGACCTTATTGATATATCGAAAGTACTACCAACTCATGAACTAACATGGGGTTGTACCAACAGGGTACGAAATAAGACGAGCTCAAACTGGGTATACCTACAACCAGTGGCTGAAAGACCAAGGTCTTTTGGACACTGATGACCAGACAATGTAATCGAAAAGAATATTTAACCGCTATTATCGGTGAAGGAATTTTATAACCCAAATTATATAATCTCAATTTTATAATCACAACAATTCTTTTATTACTCTAATATGTTAATCAATATCCATCGGAAAGAGAGACCTTTCCGTGTTGACCCGGGGAAGTGAAACCCGAAAAACAGGTCACCATATAGGTAGGGAGAGAAGGAGAACTTGAGGCAACAGCCGAAAACTTTTCGCCATGTTGGCACTTACCAGTTCTCCTCTCTCCCCGATGGTTGTTCTGTCTGCAAACATGAATCAAAATTAAATAGTGAAAAACCCAAAAAATATTGTGATTTTGACCCTTGCAATTGATTTTCCGAAAAATCACTTATTTCAATTAATGCTCGATTAAAACATTTCAATATAGATGAACCATTCACTTGGTTCTAGATAGGTACGCAATATTCTAATTTCTAGGGAAGGTCGCACAGAGTAATATTTACCTTTAAAACCTCCTAATTTCCCTGACCGTAGACCCATTCACTTGGTCCGTTGGAAATTTTATTCTTTACAATATAGCTTGGATAAGAGAATTCATGCACTCACGATAACGTTGCAATAATGCAATCAGTGGAATCAAAAACCAATATAAATGATTTGAACATAAGATCTGGGTAATTTTCAGCACATAAAATACCGTCTATAAAGTTATTCTCCGGTTCATATAAACACTTCCAAGATGTTGGGTATCTTCCGAGCAGTATTCCTTGAGATGTAAACCATCCAGAATCATTATTTTCTGGATAATATGAGCGAATACTCTTGAACCACAGCACAGAATTCAATATTCTGTAGTAGTTGAGCTCATAGATAGAATCCAATGGAATTCTTCACAATATTCACCAACCAGCCGAAGAATACTCATCAATTCACATGGAAAACATCCAGGATTTTACCTAACCTGGTGCGAACACCATTTTGAAACAATTTTCCAATTTCTTATTCTGAATTCTCAAAATTTTAATTGAATAACCACACCCAAGAACGAAAACTGGACTCTCGAACTGCATTCCTTGAATGCTAGAATCATTGTGTTTTATTTCCATTTGCTTTTGCTCGCTTCAACCAGGGTCCATACAAGGGAGACCTTGAATTTATCGATTTTTGCATGCATCCTCTAGAATATCGATTTCCACATACTCTTCTGGAGAGTTCTACCAATCGATAATTGGCAACTTACTCAGTTGCACTAATACAAATAGTTTGTTGGATTTTTCAAAGCCAAGCAAGGGGATATTGATGAAGAAGCTGAACTCTATCTAGCCTCTTCATCCGAGTTGTTGAATGCAGATGATGAATAAAAAGAGACTATTCGAAAAAAGAAGCGAAAGAAGGTTGAGAAAGAAGAATATGAAGTTATCAAAGATGATGAAGAAGATGATGAGTGTCAATGGTGTATCACGAAATTGAAAAAGCATCTCATTGTTTGTATCAAACAAACCATTTACCTGTGTTTACCTGCACAAGAGCCATTAGTACCAAATCATTGCTACATTCGATCTCGCTCACATGTGAAAAGTTCAGTTCAAGCTGATGAAGTTTGTCATCGAGAAATACTCAATATGAGATCACGTTTATGTGACATGTTGGAAAGCGATAAACGCAATTGCATTTTCATGGAAATATTTTTCAGGAAAGATAATCATCATTTTCAGATTGAGTGTCTTCTTGTAGAGCAGAAGTATTTCGCTGATGCTAAAATGTACTTTAGAGTGACATTTAATTGATTTTGCTCATCCAACTCATTTCTTTGCCATAAAAATTTTCACTCGTTCTAGAAAGTCATCTTGGAATGTGAGACAGAGTCGTCAGACAGCAAGAAACTAATCGAAATCAAAGATAAGCCTATAACTAACGCGATAAGAGCGATATCGTTTAGCCCTCATCGATTTCGAATAGACAAATAATCTATTTTTCTATATCATTTACAGATTCCCAATAGCCTCTCTTATTTTTGGGTATCAATTGGTCCCTCAAACGATGGATATGGACACGTTATTGAAGACGAGAGATATTTTCCCAGACACTTGGACATGTAATTATTTTTTAGCTTCTTATCTTAATTTTTCTAAACTGATCTTTCATTCGAATTTCTATTCCATTAGAGGTAATAGCTGGACTTCTTGATATTGATAGATATGAATACATGAAACCAAGGAGCGAGACATTTTATCAACAATACGATCGAGTTTCAAAGTTCAAATCATCTCGGAAGAAGTTTGATACGACCGAAGATGGAGTTATTCACGAAGAGACTGTCTAAAGAGTTGGAGCTCCTCAAAAAGATATTTTATTATTTTCATCCTATTTTCATATTTCATCCTATCTAATTTTTGAAATCAAAATAAAGTAACCGACGCAAAATAGTAGTGCTCTTCATGAATTCTTTACTAAGTAAGCTTATCAGCTCTGAGCTCCATGGAAACTTTTCCGTGTAATTGATGGTGGGTGTATTTCGAGACAATCGAAGCCAATCAAGATTGTGAATTTGGATGTGATCGAGAAAAAAGAGCAACATATACATTTTCTGGCAAAACGAAAGAGGTATGATAGAGTGACCAAACAAAAATAGTTCGGGAAATGATGCAGGCTGGTTGCAATTTCTACGAATGGTCAAAGCGTAAAAGTATTCCGAAAAAAAGTTTGGATCAATGGATCTATGAGCACTTGAAAAAGCTACAGAAATCGAATACTGAATGCTGTGATCTGACGAGGAGGAATTTGATTACTTCAACACAGATCTTCATCGGAGAATATTTCAACAAACACAAGATGACCAACTGAACTTAGTCCAATCAACTGGAGAGCAAGTTGATGATGGGCTTCTTCAGAACTCCCGGCAAGATAATATTCCACACACTACAACTGATGATGATGGCTTAACAAATTACCTTAATTAAATTATTAGTGGTCAAAATCACCGAATCAGCTACCCTTGTTTGAATTCGAACGTTTCATTTATAACGTTTGACGATGAAGTTTTTCTAATTCTACTTACATGTCAACCAAAGATCTATCCAAAGTGAAAGAGCGATATCATTGACATGTTGAATGCTCATAATCACCGAATATAGAACGATGTGAATGGGATGAGTTCTAGTATACATGTATTCAACAAGAAGGATATTAGCATCCTCTGATACGATCACCGAGGCTCAGAATTTCTCTAGTTTCATGCATCATCAACTGGAAAGATAGAAATTTTGACTGGAGAGGAACGAGACTATCACCCAATGGCCGTCAAGTGATTAGTGTGTTTGATAACCAAATTATCATGATATATTCAGTCATAAAATATTTATTGATGCGATTATTTATTGAAGAAGTCAGCAGCTTGCCAACTTTCACTGGCAGCTTGGACAATGAAACGAACAATTACAGGATGTGTAAAAGTTGTGGGAAAGAAAAATTAAACAACAGGGTAGGAAGCAGCATCAGCAATTCCGCAGAGATCTTGTCCCTTAGCGAGACGGAGGTAGCCTTTCTCACCCCAATCAGCACCCCAACTGTTCTTGACAATCCAGAAGTCTTGTCCATCTTCATTTCCATAACCAACTGCGGTAACACCATGATTGGGTTGAGCGGGAGTTTCGCAAGGTGATGAGTATATTCCACCGGTATAAAACTGAAGCCCGAGGGTAGCTTCGATGGCAACTGATGTAACTCTTTGAGCAACGGCCTCGGCCAAAGCAGATTCATCACCAGCAGCTACATCAGTATAGCTCTTGAGAGTTAGGCCAACATTTTGCTTGTTGAATTCACAGCTTTCATCTTCACCAACATATGGGTAAGATGTTTCAGTATCAATACCACCGTTGATGATGGTGTAGTTGAAAGCGCTGTTCATAAGACCGCCATTGCATCCTTTATCACCCTCTGCACCAGAACAATCGACCAAGTTTTGTTCGCTCAATTCGACAAGTTTACCGGTAGCTTGGGCGTGAGCACTTTCCATGGAAGCAACAGCAGAGAATGCCCAGGCTGATCCTGATGGAATCGAAATCGGGAAAATTGAGGCTTATGGAATCTTCAAAATAGAAATCCTAGAGGAACAAATACTCACCACATTGGCCTTGATCTTTAACTTCAGTGACAATTCCCTTGGTTCGCCAATCAACAGAGACTGGGAGATCTGAGACAGACCCTCTCACGTGTTGACGAGGAGCTGGAATTTTTCCCTTGTTGCTGTATCCGAAATGAGTCTTTGAGAATTCCTCGAATGTCTAGTATCAAAAAATAGAGAGTTAATCAATGATTTTTTGCGATTGGGCTGATGGAGGGCACACCAAATCAGAAAACTTGGTCATTCCAAGAGTGTATGAAGCTTGTCCATTCTTGGCACGCTCGTTGTGTTGCTTTACTTTCTCCATATTTTGGAGGAAGATTCGATGACGTTGAGCTTCCTCTTCGGCAGTTGCATATTTCTTGCCAAATTGATGCTATATGGATGAGATGGAATGAAATTAGTTATAATCAATCTATATTTCATTTCACCATACCTTACCTTGAATTTGGTCCACTCATGGTTTTGAGGAACCGCTAGGACAGTATTGAGAACGGCGAGAAGTACGATGAGTTTCATGATTGTAAAATTGAGGTATCGAAAAGTAGTGAACAAGTGAATGATGTGTCCACAGTTTCGAGCTTTTATGTTCCGTTGTTTTGAGTTGCAGAAAAACTCGATTTTCTGCTCTGTTCACCTAGATCTGTCTGCATTTCGTATCTGAGATCATGGGATGGATTTATCATTTTTCAACACCCCTTCACTGTTTCATGAGGTGAAAATGCATTACTTCTTAAGCATGCAATAATGCACGTTTCCCCCCCTTAGCGATGGAAACATTGTTTCAAGGCTGATGTATACGTGAGCCCCAAATCAATCAACGAAAAATCAGTAGCGGCAAGCCTTTGATATTGCTATTAATAGCCTCAGGGAGTCCCAAAATTTTCTTTAAGAAAATGATGAGAAATCCCCATAGAAGCTCCTAGAAGCTTCTTGATAAGTATATAAAGGGAGTGATTTTGTTGATCAGATCCCTTAGATCTTGGCATTCAACCTGTTAAGGTGAGCATCAGGCTGGCAAGTGATGGCTAGCTTGCGTGCAGCCAAGTCCCTTTCTCTTTCTCTTTCTTTCTTTTCTCTATTCTAGAGTCATTGTTAGGTGCAAGGCTCTCTATGTTAGAACTCTTCTAAAACTTTGTTCTACTTATCTTGCTATTATATTCGATCTTGATTTACCACCAATAAACTTTATTATTAAACCTTCCTGTCAGATCCTAGATACTTCGCGCAACCCTAGAACTTTTTCTTACAGCACGATAGAACCACGATCAGTGCCCTTCGGTTAGATCCTCGATTGGAATTGAATAGAACAGAATAGAACATTATAGTACCCTCTCGAATTGAACTCGATAGATTAGAGATGGTATGCAGTGGTTCAAAGAAACCACAACATACCACCACAATTCCCACCCATTCCCCCACCAATCAGATTGACGTGCTTGAATGCTTGATAAAGTAGATAGAAAGAATAGCAGCCATTTCGGCCCCAGCTGGGACTGATCTGAATTTTATCTTCCCTTATCTTTTTTTTGATGAGAAACACGATGAGTCATTTCAAGTCTCTATCTTCAACCGTTCCAGAGATATGAGTGCCGACGTTTTTGAGCCCTGTTTGACCCTCGAGAAGCTCAACTCCTTCCGATCTCGATAGAATAGAGTTTTCTCAGAAGGTCTATGTTAGTTCCATCCCATGAAGGTACTCAATATCAGATAAAATATCTCCTCAAAAAGATAAAATGTCAAACTCGTTTCTAGATCAAAAATATCATATCTCCGAAAAAAGGCTTGACCACAAAACCAAACTTGCACGTCATGATGGACAAAAAGTGTCCAACATATGAATGGAGTCTTATCTCTCTAATCAGGGAGCTTGAGATATTAAGGGATACTGATTTCAGCCCGTATCCATGCTGCCTCCTGGCTATTAACTGTGAGTTGACCTGCTTAAGTGCGCAAATGGCCACGCTGACTCACTCATGAGCATTCGTCATGCGCAACTTGACACTCTTCATAAGTTGTGCCGTTCGATAGTTTCTCGCTCAGCTCCCCGCTGGTCGCAGTGAGGTGACGTTGGCTCATCATAGAGAGCTAATACATGGACATTTCTTGTATATCCACAACTAGTTTCTGAGATTGACCTGAATATTGAATGATAATGCCAATAATTGAGTCAGCGTGGCCATCTGCGCACTTAAGCAGGTCAACTCACAGTTGATAGCCAGGAGGCAGCATGGATACGGGCTGAAATCAGTATCCCTTAATATCTCAAGTTCCCTGATGATTGTCTGAACGAAGTGAAGACTCTGGGTCGACTTTTTTCACATTTTGTTCCAGCTGTATCTTCTGAACCGCCAGCACTAGCATTCTAATACTTCATATTAAGATTATACAGTCTACAAAGGTGTGTCTTCTGGCAAAAAAGTGGGATTCTATAAAGAAATTTTTTGTGAAAAACGCTGACTGTGAATAGGGAGTAGAAATTCTTGAGCCCATTGAGAGCTTCAATTTTTGAGTGGTGGTAGAGCTTTTAGGAAGAATTTTTCGAAGTTCTAACAAAAAATATCAGAGTTGCAAGTTTCCTTTTTAAATTCGGCATGAAAGGTGCTAACGCTAGCTGATTTTCACCAAAATCTTCAACATTCGATTTTGTCGAGGAAAATCGCCCCCAATTAGCTAGAACATGATAATTGGAAGGACATTATATGATAAACTAGCTAATTCTCCAATTCCAAAGAATATAGAGTTCGCAAATATCCTATCAGCACCATGAATTTCAAGTCAAAGAAATTGTGCTATTACTATAAACACTGTAATTTCTTTAAAATTTTTTTCTGAAAAATGGTCACCTCCACCTTGGACACACCATGTGCTCACATTCTCTCTCATGAAAATATATACCATGATTATCCCATTGGTTTTGGGAACATTTGAAAAAGTCAATAGAGTGGCGCTATCATTCGAATAGATTTTGATGGAAGAATATTCGATTGATAACATTCAACTCGCTAACTGGATTATACTATGTTGGAGTTCTTCCAGTGAACGAATGAGTGTGAAGTTCCATGAATTATAATGCTCACGATATCTGGGCCCAGGACTCAACGTGGATAATGCTAACGCAAGTCAATTCTGACCAAAATATAAAAATATTCAGTTTTGTTCTTCGAATTTGCTTCAGTTGAATCTAATATGATGATATCAAGAACACTCAATGATAATATATTCAATTTCCCAATACGAGAAGGATTTGGTCGAATCATGAAGATATTTTTTCAAAGTATCATCAGGTGCAACTCAATCGCACTTTGTAGAACATTATCTAGGGTGGAGTTGTGAATCCTCATCGACAACTAGGAGTGATCTTATTCCTACATAATTTGTTCTTCTGCAACACTAAGAACACCAGCTCATTTTCAAAGGATTCCTATGCTTGCATAAAACAAGTATGATCTGTATGAATATTCACCCTTGGCTTTTACATGTTCAGTCTATTGAGAAAAGGCTACTTCTCTTTATGGTCAATTTTTGGCATAATATGTTACCATTTAATGGTCCCTTGAGGCATTAGCTATTGAGCATCAGGTTAGGTTGATCTGTGACCATGGGTGGAGCCCATGCTTCCACAGGACCTCAGCCATTGAGCTTGAGGTTAGTTTGATTTGTGACTACGGGCGGAGCCCATGCTCTCTGATGTTATGTTAGGTTGGGTTAGATCAGATCAATATTCCAAATAATGTGAGCTGTCGCATTACTTCCTACCTGATATCAACACTCAGTCATTTTGCTCGGAAAATTTTTCACTTCGTTCAGACTCGGGATCAGCGATCCTTCTAGTTAATCAGAGTCAACTCCGAGAAGAGAATAAGTTCTACCATTTATGACTCTGGTCGTTGCCGTTCTTGCCATTGTGATGTCATGCCATTGTGTCGAGAATGAATGAGATCACGAGAAGAAGTCTCGGGTTTATATACTCCTCTTTCCCATCGATAATGACTCATGACCCATTTCCCGTTGAAAACTTGTCAGATCGAGTGACCCTGACTCATTCCATATTAGTGATAGTCAGTCGAAGGCTGAATCCTTATCTCAAATAATATGAGTCATGGTCACTTGAGTGCCCAAATGAGTGACTCATTCCTTTCCTGAGATTTTTAATAGCTCGCTTAGGCAGTCCACTGACAGCGGCAATTAGTGATAAGATGATTGAAAAAAGATTTATCATTTCCTGAAGAAACCAGATTTGGAACTGAGGTGGTGATAAAATTTTCATATCTCACACAACCGATGAGATAAGCCTGCACACAAACAATGTAGGGGACCCGGGGACAAGTTTGTCAAAAATCAATATTTTCCATCCACAGAGAAACTAGACCTGAAACCAGAATCCTGATAAGATCATCTTATCTCTCATGATTGATAAGATGAGATAAGACATTCCTATGCACCCAGTTTTGGTACGAGCTATTCGAAAATGGATAATTGATGCTCACATTTGTTTTCATATTAATGAGAAGCTAATGAGCCTTCAATTGGATTGTTTCTAAGTATGATCCATCTTTCCGTGAATCGATTCTTTCAACTCATCTCAATTCTTCGAGCCTTAACTCAAGGCATCAAGATAGGGAGACCAGAGCCCTGTGGGTGTTAACCAGTCGACACCACGAGAAGGTGGGTATGGATTTTGCCCGACCAAGATAAACTTGACCCAAACTATACCAATGATTCATCCATGGATAATTTGATCTAAAATCATGCATTCCGTGTGTTCATCAGCGAGAAACAGTGATTATGGACATTTTTCATGTCAAAATTTGGTCCTCCAATACTCAACACAGGTGACACCTGACACCTAGCACACACCTCCCGCACTTTTCGATAACTAACCTGTTGGAAAGGCTTGGGTCCAACAGATAATTCATATATTCCCTCTATGAGTTTATATGCTCTCGACTCGATGAGAAGATAGCAGTATGTAGGACCGAAATGTTCTAATTTCTTACACATCTGACCTTGATCGAGCTAAACCATGAGAGAAGACTCGAGATAATTAGTTCTAACTTTTATAAGATAGATCTCACAGAGTGTCTTTCATGTACAGCAGGATACCAGATTTAAGTGAATTATGTGGTTTGAACTAGACAATGTTTGGTATTCGAAAACTCACTCTTACAATAGGATTTTCGAATAATTTATTATTTGATTATTGATTTCGATATTTTTATTCTATTTGCGCTCTCTTTCCCCTGTTTCTAATCGATGACTATTCGATTCCAAATGTTTTGGCTGCGGAAGAATATTCTTCACTAGTTTCCACCTGAAAAGAGGAACTTCTCCTCCAGACGAATCTCTAACAATACTGAAGGCATGAAAATGTCTTATCTTATCTTATCGATCATGGAAGATAAAATAATCTCATCAGTATTTCAGATTAACACCTAGTTTTTGTGAAGAGAATATATCGATTTTGACAATTTTGTGCACGGGTTCGACCCATTAGAGGTATGCAATCTTATCTCATCGGTTGTTCGAGACGTAATGATGTTATCAGTAATTTGGCTCCAGATCTAGTTTTTTTTGAGAGAGAGAATATTGATTTTTTACCATTTGTACCAATGCTGTGATTATGGAATATACCTTATCTTATCTAATCAATCATGAGAGATAAAACAATCGTATCAGTATTTTTGACTCCCACCTACTTTTTTCATAGAGGGAAAATATCGATTTCTGAACAAATTGCGCACGGGTCGCCAACATGATAATTATGCAATCTTATATCATCAGCTGCGAGAGATATGATAATGTTATTGTCATGTTGGCTTCAGATCTCGTTTGCAAGAAACTAATGAATCGATTTTTCATCATCTTATCACCCTCTGAATACGATGAAAAACATTCCACCTCATTGCATTCTTGATGAGAATTTAGATGATACCATTTTTATCTCGATATGATTGCTGGTTTTCGAGATGGTCAAAATGGGGAAAATGGCTTTATCTCAGGGAATAAGAGTCATAGAGACTTTTCGTCTCGTTTTTTGGTGTTATCACAATTGATTAGATGAGCTGAGCAAGTTTGATGAAAATTTGAGCATGGGCACTTTTCCCATAGAGAATGGGCATTGTCCTTTGCTTATTCTTATTCTTATTCTCAACAATTAGCCTGCTGCTGGTTGGAGTGAAAAACCTCAAATTACATCTTTTCGATCCAGTATTGATGTTCTGAAAGATCACTATGATCTATATAATTCTAATGGCCAACCTCAATGATTCTCAAAATGATGAGAGCTTCAACCTCCTTAGGCGTTAGCTCACTCAAGAAGACAGGACTATCTGAAAAAAACTTCCTGGATACGATACGATTTACACACAGTTTGATAATCTCACCTTTTTCTTCATACCAGAGGATCAATCTCTCTCGATCTCCAGCTAATGTTATACTCTTAAGCTATAAGGTAAACTTGATGATATGACCTCTACTTGAATGTACTCAGAGAGCGATCAGATCTCCATCAGGTAGGAAGTGACCACACTGCCTCTCTTATGTAAAGCAGAAATCATCTTCAACATTTTGTTTATTGTAAAGACGAGATTTTTTCGATGTATAGCTTCCAAGCTGACCATAGAACTGTATGAGTTTGTGAGTGTACTCTCAGGTCTAGGATATCATTACCTCTCTTGGATTCACAAACTAGTTAATCTACCCTATCAAAGGGTGCCCATGATGAAAAGTATGACAAACTTCCGTTCAAGCTCACTCTCTGCAATGAGAACTATTATAAATTGCTTAACAATTCCTCATCTCATGAATTCCAGTTGAAAGAATAGTTTCCAGATAGATGAGTCATCACAGCATCATATATCTAGGAATTTGTTGTATGCTATCTTGAAGTGAATCCTACTTCCTGTAAGCATCCCAGCGTCTGAGATTATTGAAAATTGATCACCCTAAGCTAGAACTCATGGCCAAGTTGGATTGATAAAAAAATCTTCAAATCATTATAATTTTGGAGGAGTTAATATGGATATAATTGAACTAGATTGACCAATATATCTGCTACACAATTTACATCTCGTGTGCTGAGATAGAGTTTTCCTCTCTTTTTTCCTTATCCACTCCTACTACCTTCATCTAGAATAGTTTCGCCATCTCTAGGCCAATCAGATCATTCTTCCATTCATATTGGCTTTTGGAGGATGAGCGAGTCAATAAATGGCCATGCAGATAATAACTCTAATTTGAGGATACCAATTCACATCCAAAATTGAAGCCCAGACTTCAACTTCAATAGGTCAAAGCATCGGAATTCATTTCAGTTGGCTGCAATGATCACGCTGTCTTCTCCTAATGCTAACCATCATTAGTTGATTACTTGTTGCAAGCATGATGATAGCTGCTTGGAACGGGCCCCATTTTTCTCATTACTTCGATCTCGCGAAGAAGGAATATTTCCCACTATAGCACACTGTTTCAATATATTTCTCAAGATTCTGAGGCTGAAAAATTTCTTTACACAACCCTGAGTAGCCGAGGTGAAAGTTGTTACACCACTCAAACTTGATGTTCTTGTTCAATCATCATCACTTCCATTTCTTATCAATATTTCTTTGAGATCTTTGGGGCAAACTTGCTCATTTTTCTCAAGAAATTCATACCGTAATCATCCGATACGATTGATGTTGTTGCTGGTATTCTTGCTAGTTTCCTCTTCATCTGATTCGATGACTATGGAAGTAGATCAAAAGGTCAAAGGATCACAACTCTCTCCATCTAGATGTGATGTAGCATGCTGTAAGCTTTTGCTGGGAGAACGTCAGATCACAAGATGCTTTCTCTCTGCTAGCAACATGGGAAATTAGAAACTGGGGCCCCATTTGATGTGAACTCATATTCAAGAAAATGATAAAACTCTCCCTCTTTCTCCATCATCTCTACCTTTTTTCGAGTCAAAATGATCTAGATAGATCTATCCAATGGATGTTCGAGCTAGATATATTGCAAAATTATGATGCAACTGATTCCTCTGCCCAATTTCTCTCTGGAAGACAATTAAACATGATGATATGGATGTTATTCAAGAGTTTCGATACCATGACAGACAAGGAAATACGAGAATTCTCACATTAATAGGAGTCAGGTCATTGGAAGGAGTGTTATATCACGAGAACCAATGAAAACTGTCTCTCAAGGAGTTTAGTTGATGAATTGCTTAAAAAAGGGCCTCTTCTCTGATATTCCCTCTATTCCTCATCGAAGGTATCTCGTCTCACAGATTCATCTTAGTTCCTCATTCGATATACAGGGTGTCTCAGAATAATATGACGAGTTTGAAATGTTTATATCTCAAGATCCCTTTATAGAATTTTGGAAATTCTTTCCATATTGTATAGTAAAAATAGATGAGTTTTGTTTGCTATAAGTTTCAAAAGAGTCCGATAAATTTTCAGGATAATTAACAAGGTCCAAGAAGAAATTTAGGATATCTCGGCTGGTAGGTGAAATTTTGACTAAGTGATGACATTTTTGGAATCCTCATAAAAAATTACATCTTATTAAGTTGATCCGAGATCGATAAAATAAGAGATAAGAGAGTGCAAGATCAAACTCAATCATTATCAACCGAACTTGAGGGCTCCTCAGCACCACCTGAGAGATGAGAGTAGCTCTTAAATCGGGAATCAGACTTATTCTGGCCTGAGAATTCCTTATCATGCCTGAAATTCCCAGAAATCATAATTTAATTTTTTCTCTTATCAGATTTGCAAGTCAGTGGAAACTGTTCAGTTTGGAACATAGTACTTGATATCATAGAGATGAGAGTATTTGTGATTTTTTCTCTTTGTTTTGTTGTTAAATGTTCAACTAATACTGTGCATAGTGAAGATGATCAATTTTTACAAGAAGTGATTGATTCTAAGAATTTTCTTAATCCGTTCAACGAAAATGACGAATTCAATGAGAAGTTCTTGAGAGAAACAGGAATTTCTCGCATAGATCCAGCTGTCCAAGAGGAGTTCATAACTTTCGCTGAAGAAATGGCAGAGAATAGTGGTGCTCTCCGGGATGCTGTCAATGAAGCAAAAAAATTGGATAAAATAGATTTCGAACATCGGAATAAGGTAAATGTCGCTTTTTGGCGAGAACTATGGAGAAATCGAGAGCTATACAAGCCTCAACTAAAGGAAATGGCTGGAAAGATACCACCATCAGTTATTGGAAGCATAAGAGTTGGGATTTCAAAAATTTGGGGATCAGTGGAGAATATTCACCAGCACTCTCCCGGTTCAATGGAACGAAGAAAAGCAGTTCCTCATAGTGTTGAGGAACGATTGGCAGAAGTTGCTTGCGCTCTCATTATAATTGGTGGTCTCATAGCGTTCATTACCTTCATGTACTTCTTTCTAGATGGTGGTTTGGAGAGGGCCATGAATTCCATGGACAAATGATCATTCAGAAAAGTAGGAGCTGTTAATGCACTCCACTACTAATGAAGGGGCTGATCAAATAAAATCTCATGGATCGGGAGAAAACTCTTGTTTCCTTCATTAACGATTCTTATTCTCGATCTGAGATCTTGTGTCTCGCGAGAATGTCAAATCCTTGAGTTGAAAAGCTCATATCCAGCATATAGGGATTCTGATTATCGATAATGTGAAGATAGATTGGAGTGAAAGTGCTATTTCCTGTCTCTCTAGATCTTCACTCAATGAATTCATGATTTCTGAAGCGCATCGAGAAATGATATCAAAGAAACATCCAAGATACATTCAAACAAGTATCAAAGGCTAAGAATATTAACTGTGAACCATGAATGACCTCAAAAACGAGCGGTGAGCGAGACCTTGTTTTCACCAATTTTTCTAAGTTGAATAATGTTTTCTTTTCGGAAGACTATTTGTTGAACTCAATTTATTCGGTTGATCTGGAGAGATTGGATGACGAAAATCTCCGGCGAAATCATGATCAGCTAATGAATCAGTTTTCATTTTCTTATGGCGGAATGGAGGAAGTCTCGAGTACTCATAAACTCGATTTACACTCTTCAACTATGGATATCAAGCAAAATCATTAACATGTTGAAGCTATCCAGTCTGATGAGCCTAATAAGCCTCATACCAATTGACTTATCCCCACAAAAACTCTGAATTAGCTTCGGTTGACTCTGAATGCCAATCCATCCTCACTGTATCTCTGCATCCACCCCATCCTTCAATCTCATTGCTGCTCAAGAGATATAACCTCTCGGTTCTTGCTCGTTTACACTCAAGATATTGGTCAGCGGAGAAGTTCTCATATAATTCTGTTGGATGTGGGCTCGCAAGAATTCAATTTTGCAGCATAATTTTTTTGCTCATCTTGCTCCTGAACTTGGGATGCTTCGCGCATGGACAGCTGCTATTCGGTATCTCTATGTGGCTACATGGATGAATTACAAGAGTTTGGAGCTGATTCGAGAAATTTTGCTGTAAAAAGGAACCGCAACAGCTCATCCCAAGCGCTGATTCTCCGAAGGATGAGATGCTTGGAGGAGGAATGCTCGTCATCAGAGGATTTCCAATAGGGGTGGTGATTTTCACTAGTTATAAGCTGAAGCTACATCATTGGGATGGTTGATGTTCACTCGATACAGGCTGAGATCTCATCTTCATGATAGTGTTGCTCGTTTGATTTTTCTAGAATGATTCGAATTTTCAGCCATGCTCTTTCTGAGCTCGGTTTCAACTTCCGGTTTATTATTGAATAAGATCCATTATAGATTGAGATTCAACAACTTACAGCATAGGCTTCTCATGTTGCTGAATGGGTCATGCTAACTGGGCATTTTTGTATGATTCAAAACCAAGAAAAATCCAGAGTCTTGTTCTCCTGCTCAAGGTGGCTTCGGGAAACATTGGAGTGAATTTCTCTGCTGACTTCTCTCTATCTCGCTCACTTCCCCCTTTCCTCATTATCTCATCACAGTTATTCAGCCAATCATCTAACTCATAATTTCAAAATCTGAGCAAATTATCTACTCAATATCTGATCGATTAACCAGGAATTCCATTTGAAAAGAACAGGGGGAAATGATCCAGGCTACGAGATCAACCTCATCTAGTTGCAGTAATTCTTGGAACAACTGTTACTGTGTTTTCAGGAATTTCAAAATAAAGTGTAGCCGGATTGATAGTTGCCCTCATCCTTATTTCGAACTTTATCTCGAGAAATGACGTGCATTCGCATATAAACAAATAATAAATGTCTGATAGAGTTCTCAAATCGCGTCCTAGTATTATTCAGTGGCTGCGAAAATTTTGAATATGGATTAAGATTCTCATTCTCATTCGCTATGCCACAGTACATCTCGTCCATTGTTCTTCTAAGAATATCATCTTCCTTCAATCACTCGGAAAATTTGCACTAGGTGAGCGGAACTAGTCACGGTTGAAAAACATGTTCTTGATGACAAACTCGGATCAGAAAATGAATTGGTATGGATAGTCCATTGGCCAATTTTGGTGAGTTCTAACCTGACGGTGTATTGCACTCTATGATCAACCGTCTTCACACGCTCACTTAATCATTATCATCAACTATGATATCACATCCAATGTTGCATGCCGTTTATGCAACATAATGGAGGAGGAGAATCAAGCCATCTTCATGAGCTCCAGTCGTATGGACCACAATGCATGAAGAGAGAAAGCTACTGTGATGAACTTACAACGATCGTTAGTGGAGATATCAACAAGCATCACATATTTCCGGATTGATCACTAGACTTCCAGTATTATCATCCTCATTTCCGATCAACCAACTCAGATCACGTACACAACAACTCATAATACGAGCTGAAATCATGTTATTCTCATCGTCTCGATGAATAAAAGCATAATCTCATGACTTTTCATGTATGCGATTGGTGACTCATTGGTATGAGGAAGTTGATTAGCTCCATTTCTCTGAGCTAGTATTGAAATGAACAAAGATTTGGAAAACAAAGAAGACAGAACCGAATTATGTTTCCCCTGAGCTTCCTCAATTGTGAAGACGACTGATTTTCGATTAGCAGAGCGTATTTTCTCTCACTGAATACTACATAGCTCGTTTGCAACATTGCTTTTCGTCATCATGAAAGAAAATTGGATAGATAATGTAGCATCTTGATTCTCAGATTATATACTAATGAATATGATAAAATTTTTTCCGGCTCAGAAACTTGAAAAATATCTAAGAACAGTGTGATAGAGTGAATAATATCTCTTCTCTCCCTCTGAAGATCGAAGTGATGAGGAACATGGGGCCCCTTTCAATCCATTATCATCATGCTAGTAGCTCATGACGTTTAGCATTATACACTGACGGCGATGATTGCATCCAAGTGAGATGAGCATCGATGCTTTGACCTATTAACTTGGATGTTTCATCTCCAAGTCTGATGAGGAAAAGCGGAGGAAAGCTCCAGCACCAGTCGTAACGGAAAAAAGAAGGTTTGCATCCATTGATTCCAAAAGGTAATGGTTATTGGAATATTTGCGGATCAATCTGCTTATCTACCTACTTCTCCAGGATCAAATGAATGGTTATATTTTTATTAATGTATCTGCAAAAAATGGGAGTATTTTCTAGATGGAAGAGATGTCAACTGGACGATCTTTAAATGCAGAATGTTCCAGAAAATCTCACTTTATGAGCTTCACTCTCATGGATGTCTGGAAAACAGCCATCTTGGTGAGTCAACTCGAAAATTTCTCCATTTTCAAACCACCCAATGATCTGCAATAGCATTGGTTCACAATTAGGAAACCATTCATCAATCAGTAAACGCTCAGTGATGATGCACTTGCTGGCTACAAGGGTGTGAAGAGGAACCAGTGATAACATTCCACTCAGGATTTCTATCTGAATGCCATGTAAATGTTCGATTAGAATCAATGGTCTACTGATGTAAGCTATCGGAAGCATTGTGGCCAAATCTCCTACCTACGACTTGGCTATATTGTCAAGATTCATTTCGAAGCGATGAAAAAAAGGTAATAGGATAGCATATGATCAAGTTTAGAACAAATTCACAACAATTGAAGTGATCACTGATCCAGTGATCAGAAGAAAAACCTTGTTGAAGCTGAGATTATGCCTCTCAGATGAAGATATGTGATGAAACGCAACAGCAATAAATGGTGTGAGAATTCCCGCGGTTGAGACTTAAAATTGTGCTGGAGCCATATTTGAGGTTATCGGTCTATTCTTCCCAGATGAATCATCAGAACCACCGAGATTTGCGAATGTAGACAGAAACGAGGCTAGATTCATGGCAACATTTCCCCTCAAACGCAATAAAGCCATCACAAGAATGTTCGATTGAAGAACTTTTTTCAAAACTTCCCATGTCTATACCATTGCCAGTACATTACAGTGCACCACTCCCGAGACAGGTAATTAAACATGGAACGATCAGATGGCATAATACTTTGTGAGCAGATTCATTTGGCAGTTTTGGATCATCATGATGATCATGGCTATTGAACGATATAATATCAATTGAAGATAATGGAATTGTATTCTCCACATCGGGAAGGTTGATGTGCGAACTATTTCAAATGTTCACAGTTGTGATCAATCCTGGGCCACTTTGATTGGATATGGTACCATTATTGTTGGAGAAATTCTTAACTATGTAATCTTCAGAAGATTTTCGACACTCGACTGTCCAATCGGACTCAGATCTTCCGATTGAAATTCGTTTGAGAGATTGACTGCAATATCCAAGCTCAATCTCTGACTCTGATGATTTTTTGATAATCAGCTGTGAAGACGAATAGATTGAAAACATCATTCTCAAATTATGAAACGTTATCGATAGGATCTAATTTACCTATGCTAGAGTTAAGCAAAGACGAATGAGTGGTTTTTGATATCATTTGACTATTCCTGGGATCAGTCGGGCCACTGTGGGGCTTGAGTCAATTTGCTCAATCAGAAATATATTTTAATCTTAAAAATTCTCCATGCCATCCTGGGAATGCTTCATACTTCCCTCTGGACACATTTGATCCGTCATTTGATAACCTACAAACGAAGCTGATAGCATAAATTCGCATGTTTTTGCATCACCCTTGATAGGATTGTCTGTAATGAGAAATAATTAGAACCTCATCAGCATCACAATTGACTACTCACTGTCGATCAGAAGTTTCCTCAATTGGGGAAAAGATTCGGGATAAATATTTTTCAAATTATTTCCTTCCAAAATGAGAACTTCCAATTTGGGAATGAATTCGAAGAAATTTTTCTCCACCTTCCAAATCTTATTATTGGAAAGATTCAATCGTCTGAGAGATTTCGATCGGAGTTTACTTGAGCTGGCTAAAAAACATATTTCATGGTGATTAATGGATAATTCCTGTAGATTGGGAGCTAAATCGTAAGCAAAACCAGTCAATGGATTTAGGTTTTTATTTTTCACAAAAGTCAGAGTCAAAAGACGATCTGATAAAACCAAATTGTCCAGTCTTTCTCCCTTATCAGCGTAAATTGTGCAGCTATCGATACGAATGTACTTGAATTTGGTATTCTTCAGCCAACTCCATTTGATCAGGTTGCTATTCTGGTAGATTGTGAGCGATGTTGCCACCCAATTTCCTCTTCCAAATTTTGGGCCCAAGTTTATTGGCATAGCCTCGTTTAGTACAATCAGATGGTCATATTTGATTGTTATAATTTCAAAATGGATCGGATGGTAGCCACTCATTTCTTCCGGGACGTAAATCAAAATTGTATAGAATGGACCATTCGCCATACAATTCCAAAGCTTTTCTGATTCTTCCTTGTATTTTGAAAGGTCCAAAACCAGACTTTTCTTGTCAACTGATGCAATATAAATCATCACAAAATACTGTTGACTATAACTGACTTTGAAACAATATAAATTTTTCTTTCTCAGTACTCACCATCTTCGGATTGGAAGAAAGAACAAAGACCTTTCTCAGTATTCATTAGGGACAGAGGTGATGTGAAGCACATAAGTGCATAAAAACAAAATTGATTCCAATTCATATTCACTTCATCAACCACAAAATTTCCTTCTTCACTATGATCTTGTACATTTGAGATCCGAAGTTTGTCTGATCAAGTTTTTACAGGTGAATGATATAAATGATCAATTGATCATGATCATCACACCAAACTCAATCTATGTAACCAGAGAGATTTGAAGATTATTTCACCGAAAAAATGAAATATTGTCATGTTGCTAATTTCTCGAGACATACTAGGAGTGAATCAATTGGTTTTTATGCCATGGTTAGAGATGATTTGGTGTCTCTAAGGGATCTTAATACACGTATGAGACAAATGAAGGTTCTCAAGCATTCCCATGGAGAGTGATAAGCTTAAATAAGATCTTCTCTCGCCATTCGATGGGTTGATCAAAGAATGTGAACTATAGTTTCTTAGCGAAAATCCATGGTCATGATTGTCATTTCAATGTTGCCTCAAGAGATGAAATATGCCGATAGTACAGATGCTTTAACTTGATCGTCAAAGTTCCGTCTTATAACTCTCATCAATGGAATCAATCAACCAATAGAGTCTATAGACTTATCCTTGACACATGGTCCTGGTTTGGGAAAAACTAGTGACTAATGGGGGTTAGTAAATACAGATGAGATGATTTTCTCTCAACTGTCTTAAATTGTGTAAATTTCAAAAAACGATGAATATGCATGCATACATTTACATATATTGAGAGCTCATCAAAAATGGGCAATTAAGAGATCGACACTCTGAAAAAGGCGCGAAAATGGCAATCAACGTGTTGCTGTATTAGTAATCATTCCAATTCGCAAACACAATTATTTGTGTGATTCGCCATCAATACGATCAAGAGAAAAACTAACTCATGATCTCATGTTATATTCATTATGTGTTGTCCTTATATGGATCATGGGTTTGTTTTCTACAAAAAACTATGCATCATGTTCAACATTCATAGTCAATCGAATCTGGTCAAATTAGTAACGGTATATCCATGAACACGTGACTTGATCGGTTTGGCTCATGAACATGTGCGAAGATGACAGAAAAGTTTGTTTACATTTTTGTTTCCAAAAGTTTTGAACAGAAACTTACTTTTTTGAATCTAATAATGATCCTGATTGTTTGGCTTATTTTGTTTTGAATTTCCCAATCTAATTATCGACATCATCATTCCATCATGAGCTATGATAGTGATGATGAGTTGGAAATCTTGAAACCAATGTTGCCGGTTGCCAATGGACATTCAGATTTATCTCGTCCACCAGCTGATGGAAGCGATTATTTACAAAGAGTTCGGTGAGTATTGAGCTGATCATTACATAATGATTCATGTGAGATCATTTTTTGGAAAAAAATACTTCTTTCTCTAGAATAGAAGCAAAAAAGTATCCCGAATTTGTTACTGCTGATATCGATTTGGATAAATCTTCGGATGACACTCAAGTGGAAGCATCATTCCAGCAAGAAGATCGGTTTTTACCTGCTGAACAATCAACTATGACATCAGTTGAATGGAGACAATATGTGGTTAATCAATTTGTCAAGGCTCGAAAAAAAGTAGCCACAGGAAGAGCTAAAGGAATCTTCGCCAATGAATTGAAAGATTCACTCCCAAAGTTCAGTGATCTGGCTCGATGGAAGAACATTATCAGAGGAACGGTTTCGAGTTCTGTTGAGAAAAAGAGTGAAACAGAGGAAAGTGGATCCAGTGAAAGTGAAGATGAAGATTGTGAGAAAAAGCTTAAACTAATCTCTCCTGTTTATACTGGATTGGTACCCAAATTATCTGTGATGCTGTTGTTGCCACAAAGTTTAATCGTTGACATCCTAGAAAGCCTGATTGATTTAATTAATGAGGAGGGCTACTCTCATCGTCTTGGTATATGGGCCTACTCATCACTGGCTTGCATAGAAGAGCCTCTACAACCAGATTATTTTCATATTATACGCAGACTTTCAAGAATATGTAGTTTTATTCGATCTAAGCATGATCACATTCAAGATAAGTCACTCATTAATTCCCTGAATGTCATTATAACTCTCATTGGAATCTATTTCAATCAGAAAGATTTGCAAGATCCTACCGTGCTACATAGAATTGAATAAATCTTCACACCAATCACAACAATGTTTTTTCAATCATTCTGAATCTCTGATATTTTCTTATTTCTGATTTTACCCGATGAAGATCTCCAACAATTATTGTTGTCTCAATCACTTCGAAGAGCAAAGTTAGTCACAAAAATAGGAACTAGTTGTGTGACTGATGGATTTATCCCCTCAAGGAATGGATCCAGATCCGTGTCAGTGTTATGAGTCAAGAAATAAAGTTGTTCGATATGTCCATTGAAATACTCCTTGTAGGAGATTCGTCAAACTAAATTCTGATAGCCTCTTCTCAATACTGATAGTAAACATGTATTTGGATATTTCGGATACTTCTTTGAGATACCAATTAATCTTCAGTATCATTATCACGAAGAACTTATCACCAGGCGATTAGAAAACACTAAAAGAGAAACTCATCGTCAGATAATCCAAATTATCGAAAAATTAAGAAACAAATGAGACTGTTTCAAACTTTCATCAATTCACTATCAGAGTTCAACGAATCAGTCCCAAATCGATACTTCTGACACTGGTACACGTACGTAGACAGTGGGAAAGACGCTTCTTTCCCAAGAAGCTTCTCTCACCTGTGAGAGATCGATATCTTGCCCAACATCCAAATGTAAGGTTTGCAATCGAAAGATCAGAAAGTCTTCCGTGAAGCTCAGGGTTGATAAGCTTGCTTAGTAAAGAATTCATGAAGAGTCCCACTATTTTGTGTGAGTCACTTTATTCTGATGTCAAAAATTCGATGCGATGAAAAATATCTTATTCAAATATAGTACAGGAGCTCTAACTCTTTAGACAGCCTCTTCGTGGATAACTTCATCTTCGGTAGTATCAAACTTCTTCCAAGAAGATTTGAACTTGGAGACTCGGTCGTATTGTTGATCAAATGTCTCGTTCCTTGGTTTCATGTATTTATATCTATCAATATCAAGAAGCCCAGCTATTACCTCCTATCGAATAGAAATGAGAGTGAAAGATCAGTTCAGAAAAAATCAAGATAAGAAGATAAAAAATAATTACATGTCCGAAGTGCCTGGGAAAATATCTTTCGTCTTCAATCACGTGTCCGTATCCATCGTTCGAGGGACCAAATGATACCCAAAAATAAGAAAGACCCTTTGGAATCTGTAGATAATAGAAAAAAATAAATTATTTATCTATTCGAAATCGATGAGGGTTAAACAATATCGCTCTTACCGCGTTAGTTATGGGCTTGTCTTTGATTTCGATCAGTTTCTTGTTGTCTGACCACTCTGTTTCACATTCCAAGATGGCTTTCTAGAAGGAGTTAAAGTTTTCATGTTAGAGAAATGAATAAAATGAACAAAATTGATTAAAACTCACTCTAAAGTACATTTTAGCATCAGCAAAATACTTCTGCTTTACAGGCAGACACTCGATCTGAAAATGATGATGATTACTTTTCCTGAAAAATATTTCCATGAAAATGCAATTGCGTTTATCGCTTTCCAACATGTCACATAAACGTGATCTCATATTGAGTATTTCTCGATGACAAACTTCATCAGCTTGAACTGAACTTTTCACATGTGAGCGAGATCGAATGTAGCAATGATTTGGTACTAATGGCTCTTGTGCAGGTAAACACAGGTAAATGGTTTGTTTGATACAAACAATGAGATGCTTTTTCAATTTCGTGATACACCATTGACACTCATCATCTTCTTCATCATCTTTGATAACTTCATATTCTTCTTTCTCAACCTTCTTTCGCTTCTTTTTTCGAATAGTCTCTTCATATTCATCATCTGCATTCAACAATTTGGATGAAGAGGCTAGATAGAGTTTAGCTTCTTCATCGATGTCCCCTTGCTTGGCTTTAACAAACTGAAAAATCCAATAAACTATTAGTATTATGATATCAAAACACAAAAATATTATTCAAAGGAATTTAACTTACCATTTGATTGAGACTTAAGCGATCATCACTTATTTTTCGAGCGAGTTGAATAACTTTTGAGCTCTTTGCCAGTGGCTCTTTCCTATTCATAGGCTCATCAAGACCATGATCAAACTTATTTGATTCCAACCCTTCCCTATTAAGTCCTTTTTTACCATTCTTCAGCTCATCTAATTGACTCTTGAGATCAGCCAATCGATCATCATCGCCCATCATCTCTGCTTTCAGTATCTTGGCATTGAGAGCATTCAATTTGGATATCTCCTCTTTAGACATCTGATGACCACCATCTCTTCGATCTCCATGTCTCTGATTTCTTCGATTATCATTACGATCGCGATCATGATGATTACCATGATTTCGGTGTCGATTTTGGTTTCCAATGGTTCCAGGTTCTTCGGTTTGCTTTTTCTTGAGTTCCTCCAACTGATTCTTTAGTTCCATAACTCGATCATTATCACCAAGCATTTCAGCTTTAATGATCTTTGCACTTAAACTGTTCAAATCCATTGTAATTGTTGTAGAATTAAGTACACAAAAACATAGAGATAATAAATTCTAAATTCAATCAAAATTATTCTTTTGACCAGATAACCAGTCAAAGTTTCACCATGATTTAGCCTAACAAACGGTCAAAAATTATCAATCAAGAAAGGAAAACAACCGATCAAACACTTCTTGTCATCCAAACAATTTGATAAATCTTATTACTTTAGTTTTAACAAAGAATTGAATTTTCACTCAATTATCAATCTGATTGATAAATTCAGGACCAAAAGTTTCACAAGTTGCGTAAACATAAAACACCAAAACAACATGAACCAAAACAAGAGCCAAAATCAGCTGATTGACTTGATCTCTTCTCACCAGAGCTCGTACAGCTCACTGTAGCATCAATCTCGTTCTGGTTTGTGTTGAGAATTTCCAGACTCTGGAATCCATAGAAGATAGAAGTTAAGTTTGTCTGTGAGCAGTCAGTTGAACTGTAAGTTGGCGCCAGACTGAATGGAAGTGAAGGCGAAAAGTTATCAATTTGATGTCAACTAAATTAAATTGATTTTCGATGATTTTTACTTGTATAAATCAGTGCTTCGATGAGTTTGATGCTAATTATGAGTATCAAAAAAATGAATCAGTGAAGATGGTACATTTTATAAGATAATTCTGAGTGAATTTTTTCCTCTTCCAATAAGGATATTTCGTACCTCTTGATTATAAATTTTATTGATGAAAATTAATTATCACTTTTAATTATACATCGTGAATTTTTTGAAGCCGATTGTTACAATTAAAAGTGTTCTAACTATAGCTTGGAGGCTCTTGCTGTGTTTATGATGAGCAATGAGTACTAGTTCGCTTTCGAAAGAAAATCTGATTTTGATTCTGCTTGTATCATTTTTTCATCTCTCATATACGGGTAAGTTGCTCTATCTATACATACCCATAATCTATCCACTCAAATTTGAGAGCTCAACGAATACGAAATAGATATCATTTTTCTCCAGCCTATGAATTTCAAACAATTCGAATATTTTTCAAAATCATTCCAGAAAGAATCCCACTAGGAACTTGAAGAGGAGTGTCAAAGAAAAATTCGATTTCTCAAATTGTTACTATTTTTCTCAAGTGTTTACACCTTTTGAGATCTCAAAACTATTTTGCCATACAGTTTGAAGTACATTATCATATTTCGATGAGCGCTATCAAAGAAAAATTCTATAGCTTGAACTTCATGGCTCTATCTCACAATCTTACTCTCCTCTGGATTTAAGATAGCAAAAAGAAAATTGATATAAAAAAAAGAAGGAAAAAATATATGATCAAAAGGAAGAATGAAATAAGCTTTTGATGATGAAAAAAATGTGTGTGTGTGAACAAAAAACTTACAATCCTACACAGCTCAAGCATTTTTTTTGTCACATGATCAACAATATGAACTGATTGTATGCTTTCCATGCTACCATTTTTGAACCTTCCAAGCCATTCATGATCCCCCTAAAATCTTATTGTATGGTCCAAGCAATAATAACACCCTTAATCTTGCCACCAATGGATAGATTCTGATGTGTCTGTGAATGTGTGTATGTTTGTATATTGCCACCCAAATAGTTCCACACACAATCATCATCCCAGCCCTAGATGGACCAATGTCATCAAGGAGCAACTATTCTCCAAATCGATTGACCTGCATACAATCGTGTGAATCACAATTCTTGGGGTGATTTACGGAGAATAGAGGGAGAGAAAAAGAGAGAGAGAGAGAGAAAGAGAGAGAGAGAGAGAGACGAAACTTTTTCTCATTTCTTACTCATTCAGTTTGACAATGAATGGGTCGACGAGCTTCAATGAACGTTCAGATCAGACACAAGAGACACAGAACCAGAGAGACCCTGTAAGTGACATGAGGAGTGAAAAAGCTTGTTGGTCCTTTTTTCTCTTCATCCAAACCTACTGATGCTGGGAAGCCCAATTGATTTTTAGATAGAAGACCGTTATCATTGATGGAAGGAGAGAGAGTAAGATTCTCCATCTCTCTCTCCCCAATCATGATGATAGATGCTGGAGGAAAAATGTAGAAAGGTTATCCAAACTATCACTTGCTATCATTCTCTATCAGGTGAAACACATTTCCTCCAGGCATTAGCATGTCTTCAGAATACTTTACCCGGATAGCTCATTCTCATCGTTTCTTTGTCTCATCTAGATCATTTCATCTTCTTCTTTCTCCTCTTCTCAAGATCCTTTCTTCTTCTGTCCCCGTTTTCATGATCATCATTATTAGTTTTTTTTGCTATTCCTCTCACAAACTTTCATTGAGTCTCGTAGATGTTTTTTTGAAATTTTTTGTTTTTGTCTCTGCATTTCTCATATCTCCTCTTATGTGATACCAGATAATAATAATAATATCAAATCCGGGTATCACTCGACTCAATATTTTTATTTAAATGGAGAGCAACCAGTAAACTGAGAAACTGCAAGGGAAAAATCTGCCATGGAGGTTGCTAGAATTTTTACAGAATTGAACAAGCACTTTTATGCTCTCAATTGCATTTATCAAGATGCAAAACAAAAGCAATCAAAAAAGAATCGACCAAGCGCTTTCGGGGGAATAAGCATTCGAAAATGGGTATAGAACGCAATAGAAAGAGTAAAAATTATAGCTCGAATAGTCACAATCTATTGTTGATGGATTGCTTCCAGGCAAGTTTCAACACCTTTTTCAATGAAAAATAGCAGAGCTCATGTGAAGATGGAGCTATACAGCAAATCTCAAAGAGTAGTAACTGTTGCTACTCTTTGGCAAATCTGATATTTTGCTCAAAGCTCAACATTCAATCGTTCGGATGAAATAATGTCAAATTCCTGGAAGTATCTGATTCAGGGACGAAAAATCATGATAAAATCCAGCATCCAGGCTTGAAAACTAATTCAATTTTGATTCAAAAACTCAATGATGAAGCATGTACAATCACTATTTTTATGCACTTTTTATCAATATCATCCACTTGGTTCACCCTATTAGTTGTATATTAGCATGTCTCAATATCATCAACATCTCGCCAAATCAGACTTTGTTCTCTTTGATTGTTCATTTGTGGTTGAATGAATCAGAATTAGCTCACTATCCATGAAAATGATTACTACTAACATGAAATTTTTCTCTCATCTCATCTCTCTCATTCTCTTTCTTTCTCTCTTCCGCTTGTATTGTCTTTGAAAATTCTCACTTCTCTCATCAGTGACTTTCAAGATGAGTAAAGAAAGAACTTTCCAGGCGAAGAAGGCTGTTGGCAATCATCAAATCACTAAATTGAATGAACACCGAAATGCAAATATTTAAATGAAGCTTCTCATCTAGTCAGATGCACTATTCGATCAGGTTAAATATTTAGATTTTATTATACTGCTTGGTGATTTCAAGTGAATTTCATTCTCTCTCTCTCTATCTTTATTCCTTCTTTTTCACTCATTTTGGAACTATTCTACTTTTCTTCCATCTCTCAACATCATGTCAAGCCACTCAAATGGCTCAACTAGCTGTATATTTGAATGATTATGAACACTCAGCGATGATCAGTGCACAAGAAAAAGAATGAAGAATTGAATAAAATTAATTTTCCAGATGAGTTTATCATTCTTTCGATCATCACTTGAAAATACTTCCAGCCTCACATATCTTTCCTATTGCCAAGATAGTTCTCCATTTCTTGTATATTAAATCAAAACAATTCATAAGAAATGCTTGATTGAATCTTGTCACAATCCAATTATACCCTCATATTCACACATTCACACATATAGCATGATATTTATTTTACCTTTTTTTCATCCAAACTTGTTTTGATAGCTCACAGAATTCCTCACATTCTTCTAAGCTTTATCAACCCTTGTGATAGTTTTAATCTTGACAATTGTGTCTCTCATCTGCATGGATCAAAGTTTCCATTCGAATATTGTTTACCTGGCCACAATGTTTGTGGAAGAGGAAATATAGGAACAAAAAGCCTGAAGGTATGAGCATTCATCTTATTTTCACATTCATGAGACTGCACAAGCATGACTATTTGCATCAATTGGCATCTCTATCTGACTATATATTCAGTTATGAGGCTCCTCGATTTTATGAGATAGTATCTAAAGCTATTGAGAATCCTTTTTGGACCATTCAAATATCCATGAATGGAAAGACCTCGGGAGAAGATTCATTGAATCAACCATCTGATGATCGAGAATATTAGATTTTCATCATTCAAAATGTATCGATGATAGGCTGGTTAAAATCTTACATAAGCCCATATCACAGCCAATGGTCTAGAGTTGATCCTCATATTGCTCAGATAAATTAATCTCATACCAATAAGTCCTCCAGTATTCTTTGCTACTCATATAATAACATGAGTCCATTTGGACTGAGCTAGAATATCCTAGTGGTTGTATCCTATTCCAATAGCACAAAAACACTCATTTGTCTGAATATGAAAAGACTTAAGGACCTTTTTGCGGCATTTAATTAGCCACGGAACGAGGTGAATGATTTTGTATTCCCATTCAATCAGATTGTTACAATGGCTAGCGTGATCTCTGAGGCCTAAAGTGAATCATGAATCTTATTGTCTTTGCAAATGATTTCGAGTAATGTATTCTATAGTAGCTAGCCATCGAATAGTGTCCCTGTAGCTGAACAAATTGATTCAACTATCAATTTTGGGAACCTATTCTGAACCTAGATGATGAGTATTTTTCTGTGTGACTTGAAAATAATCAAATACAATCCTTATTCCTATTACTTTTGGATTTTGTCTCATTTATTCTCAGTTTGGGTCAATTGAACTTTTTGTCCAGTTCCCAAGGTGATTTAGAATGAGAGATCGGATTGAATTGTTCGGAGAAAAGTGACTTGCTGGGCATCATGATTCATCTAGGCAGATTCTTGTCCCACTCTAATGCCCGAAAATTGGATATCCTCATGAACTCTGAATAAATTAGGTCCAGATGATCTTCTCGATGATAGTAACGATGTATCTTCTCAGATTTATCTTGCATGAGATCGAGCAATAAGTGACAGTTCAATAGACTCTGTATTTTTTTTATCCATAATAATCAGACTATGATGAAACTCCTTCTAGAGCTAAACATTAGTTTGCATAAGGGGCTCTCTGGGTATTTGTCATTGGTTCCTTGCATCTGATCAATTTCTCGGGAAATATTGTGCAATCATTCTTATTGTGGATTCCTATCATTCAGAATATTCTGGAATTTTGCAAAATTTTGATGCTTGCATCATGGAGAGTGTAGAGAAAAACAATATCTCGAGCTAGGAGGGATAGTTTTCCAATATTCAAAAAGTTTGTATCTCATCGAAATGATAAGAAAACGATAAAATGCACTCGATCGAGAATAAGAAAAGGAGAAGAAGAATTCGCTATCGTCAAACCAATAACAAACACTCGGCTCATTTTCTTTGTAGCCTGCGAGAACGAACAAAAAGTGTGTTTATTGTCAAAATGGATCCTCATCATTCTAGACTGCTTGTACGCAGCCAAAAACATGAGATATTGGGAAAGTATACCACTAGATTCCAAGAGAAGAATGTTATATCGACAAGAATTGTCTCAGAGATGATACAGAGTATGAGGGAGGATGAGAGAGAGAGAGAGAGAGAGAGAGAGAGCGAGAGAGAGAGAGAGAGAGAAGATTGAGAAAAGGAAAAGGAAGTCACACCAAACACTGAAACTGAGGCATCAAGATACAAGTTCCATCAATCTTTCCTCTTTTTCTTGTTATCAATCTGCATCAGCGTGAATCTTTTGTCCTTCCATGATACTTGTATCACCAATTCTTCAGATCGAATTACACTTCCATGCATCTCACCTGATTTGTATAGACAAATGAGAGAAAGCATGAATTTCGGATAATCGATGTGCGAAGGCCAGCTGAATTGAGAGGATTCCGCTGATTGAATGAACTTGATGAGCTAAACTGTTAAACTTATTTTATAGTCTGATACTAGCTTGACGGTATCTTTCACGTCAGTGAAGATGTCCGAAAGTTGATTATGAGAAAAGACTATTCATCACCTCTTGATTAAGTGACCTTCCTGATGCAATGTGACTTCCATCTC
>QZCP01000151.1:83475-96832 GCA_003956705.1 Brevipalpus yothersi
CTCTCTCTCTCTCTCTCTCTCTCTCTCTCTCTCTCTCTCTCTCTCTCTCTCTCTCTCTCTCTCTCTCTCCTTTCCTTTTTCTTTTATCCATATTCAGGATGAAAAATTGTGTGTATAATATTTTTTTATCATCATACACTTCATTCCACTTTTTACAATGAACTCCCATGGCCATATATCAAATTTTCTCAAATACAGCTTGAAAATTTTTTGAATTCGAATTTTTTCTCCTCATTTTTCTTTCTTTTTTTCCCTGAACTATCAATTCAAAATTCTTCTCTATTCAGACTTTCTCTCTCTCTCTCATATTTTTGAATCCCCATCTTCGTTGATACTCCCTTCGGATGAAAAGAAATGGTCATCTCATATTTTTGAACCGTTGAATTTTGAATAATTCATCAAAAATCTGAATAAACAAATGTGAGAATCTGTTGACCAGCAAGGAAACTTCCATCCTTCGTAAACTAACTAGGCGTAAGTGTAAGATTAGTTGAGCTTGCTTTCTCTGAGAATCTGTCAAAAAGTATTCCTAACCAATGGAGATGTAACAATTTATGAGCGAAAATTGGCCAAGTGATGAGGATCTTGCGAATTTTGAGTGTGATGCTCATTGTACACTCATGAGCTTCTAAAATTCCTGGAAAAAGTCCCCAAAAGTGGTACATAAGGTTCACAATTTGTCAATACTTGGACCTGACAACTAAAAGCTTTCACAAGGCTTCCTCTTACACGGTTATCGAGTGTCATAAGCATTTCACTTGATGGTTATTAATGATCAGCCAACACTTGAATCAACCATCTTGACGAGCATCTTACTTGACTAATGCTTGCCTTTATCTGATTACTTGATATAAGTATATATACAACCTTAGTTAATGTGGATATAGTCAAAGTTCTTAGTCACACTGAGAATTTAGTGGCTCAATTCCTAGTGCTTTGTGTCAAGCCATTCAACGTGTATATACCCAGACACTCGTGAGAATTGACGCTGATTCTGTCTATCAAGAATCTATCTGACTTAATGTACATCACAAGGCTAATAGTGTCAATCTTACAATCTTTTTTGGACAACATTCTTTACCTAGTCTCTCTCTCTTTTCCTCTATTCTCAACACACCTCAGAGCATTCATTCTTACATACACACACTTTACTCACTTCACTTTCGTTCCTTCTTTTTCTTCTTCTGACTCTACAGGGAGATCATCGCTGAGAATGGTAACAAGACCACAAGTGTATTGAATTTGGTGCCTTCACCTGACGATGATGGTTCCTATCTAATATGTAAAGCTGAAAATATTCGACTCAAAAATTCAGTCATAGAGGATAGGGTACAATTATCGGTATATTGTGAGTATACTACTATGTTTCCTTTCCTGTTAAAATGGTCCACTTGACAGTAATATAAGGGAAACAAAAAGCGAAAAGGAAAGACATTTTCTTATAACTTATGTATTTCACACACTGACTGTTGGGGAAAAAAATTTGTTGTTGTTGTAAACTATTGGCATTCATGACTTGGACAAGAAAAGAAAAAATGTTGAAACTTATTCATACATTTTTTTCCTTCTCTTATACTAACGTTTCACATGTCATACAAGTAATTTTGTTCAAACATTCGTCATACTTTTTGTGCATCAAAAGTATATTTGGGTGAAAAGTAAAAAGGATCAGACATCGATGACGTAGACTGGGAATACAAGGAATACAAGGAATACAAGAGAACACAGAATAAGGTCTAGTTTTTCAAGCAAAACAGACAAATGATCTTGAGATGGATCGCTCATATATATATTGAAGCGTGTTTCCCTTTTATTGTTTTGCCGCTTTTGTTTTCCCATCGGTTGACCATGTCTTGTATACATGACAACTTTCTCTCTCTTTTTCAACACTTATCATTGCCCTGGACTTTTGTGTGCCTTTTTGCTCATTTAATGCTTTTCTTATCTCTCTGTTCTAACATTACGAAAAGAGAGAATCGATGTCATGATTCAATCGAACAACATTTCGAGGAGATCCATTCTCAGATCATTTTATGCACAAACAGGATGTTTGAAAGTGATAATCGAGAAACACTGATCGAGATGTAAGCTATCGTATTGATGTGCAATGTGATGCAATCCAATGGACCTTGAATATCATAAAAGAATATTTATCGATTTCGATTTGTTTTTTCGTTGAGTTATCATGGATTCCAATCAATCTTGCATAACTTGAGTTTCTACTCTGATATCTGAGTGGGAGAAAGAAAGATATTTTTTGACTATCAGTCTGTGAGATCAGCTTCCACTGTCATATTTATTCATGATCATCAAATTGAGATTCTGATCAAGCTCATAAATAGTGTTCCATTCTGTGTATCAACTGATCAAACTTAGTCGCCTTCTGTTTAGTCCATAGCTCAGCATGGTCATGATCAACCAGAACTGCACTCTAAGCAGTCTGAACAATTCTCAGGCGAGCATTTTTTCTCTTCTCCAGTTGATCCGGAATAGTGGCTCTTGTTCATATCCTACTGACACATAATTCGTAACTGTCTGTCTTTTTTTACTTTTTTCTTCTTCTCATATTTCATTCACTTTCATCTTGGAGCATTTTCTCTTCCTTTTTCCCTGCTCAAAGACAACCTGTAACTCGATTGATGATGAGACACAAAAAAAGATTATCCGATGAAGGGCTGAAAAGAGAGAGAAAGTAAAAGTTGAATACTGAACCATTCTATGTGAGCTTTCGTCCTTCCATTTACTTAGCATGATAATCTCAATGAATGCCATTTTTACTGGTAATTGGTTTTATATTCTAGCTCTCGTATGGTAAAAGAGAGAGAGAGAGAGAAAGAGAGAAAACCTCATTATTTAGTCAGCGCATCTTATTTCCATTCTTTTCAGCTCTTTTCTATCCTTTTCTCAACTTACTCTCCCAAATTTTGGGCTCTAAACCGTATTTTTCACCGGTAAAAAGTATGGTGCAGGAAGCAGCAAAAAAACGGAATGCATACAGACACAATGTGTGTAGGTAGAGGAGAAAAAATTACATCGTTCAGGCTCTCAAATACAAAGTACAATCTTAACTCATTCTGTTGATCTTTTTCCATCGTCTTTCAGAAAGAAAGGCATCTTTCCTCTCTCTCTCTTCCTTCACCATCTTTCGTTCCTTGGACAAATCTCCTTTGCATCTCTCAGACATTTCTCCTTGCTTTTCTATTCCTCTGGATTGCTTCATAAGACCAAGAGAGAGAGAAAGCTTCTTGATGTGAACATTGTTCATTCTCTATTTTTCATTCTCTCCACTTCATTCACCCATAGGCTTCAGCATTTATCTTTTATACTTTATTTCTTTCTATCAAGCAGTGAGGAAGCAAAAATTTTTCGTGACTTTCATGGTATCAATTTTCAGTTTTCATTGAGTGGTCTTGAATTTTCTCTTTCTCTTGCTTCATCCCCATAACAGCTCCTATCCACTTACACAGCCATTTTGTTCAATATACACAGTACAGATCCAGATCACCAAACGAAGCTATCCACTTTGTTCTCTCTCTTCCTCTCTCTCTCTCTCTCTCTCTCTTTGAAATAGAGTAATCCAAAATGCTATTATTGTTTGACTATACTTATCCGATAAAATCTAGCATGAGAAATTGTCTGTTCATCCATCGTGTATAGCTTGAAGAAGAATCTGTAGACCAGAGATACTTTTAACAATCTGGGCATTACCGTGAATCTTTTTCAAAATTCAAGCTGCTCTCTTTCTCCCTTTTCTGCTCTCATTGAATTATCCAAAAATTGAAATCAATATATTCACAATGTGTGTGCCTTTGTGTACCCTCTTCCTCTGCCTTTCCCCTTTAAAGTTTACTATTCATGACATTTTACCATTCAAAAATGTACAATGATATCACATTACTTTATGATGATTATACTTAACAGCTCTCGTTATTTCGACTTCAATTACCATATCATGCTGTTTAAAAATATGTGGTTAGAAAATCTGATGCTACTATCATCATTTCTGGTCATAATGCTCTATCTCTTCTCTTCTCCTTCTCTTTCTTATAATTCTCCACCGACATCTTGACTTACTAATTCCCACAAAATTTCATTTGGCCAGCTTATATCTGTGACTTTTGGAACATCATCTTCTCGATATATAAGGTGATTATTGTAGGGAATGTTCTCCTAACATTTAATTCCGTTTCCTTTCTGCTGCATACTTCGAATTGCTTGACCAAATGTCATCCAATAGATTCTCTTTCTCTCTCTTTCTCTCTCTCTTTTCCTCGGTCATTGTGATAGGACATCAGTAATGTTCAACTAATGAAAAATCCAATATATATTGAAGATAGAGAAAACAAAATGGAAGAGTTGGATGGGAATACTGCGATCATTAATCACCATTTGTCTTTTGTTTTTGGAATACTTCTACTATAAATCAGGAAAAGATTCACCAAATTCGTTCGTTGTGGAACTTTATTTGAGTTAATGAACTCTTCCACTTCACGGAGCATACATCAAACTTTAACCGGATTTAACCAATTCATGCTGGAAGCTGTGATGAGAATTTAGCTCATTGAGATTGGTTTTAATCTTAAATTTTAAATCATTGATCATGATATGAATTCTTTCCAGTAGAATCATTCAATCTCAGGGGCTGTATCTCCAATATTTTACTTCTCTTGTTGAAAAATCATTTTGAGTCTTAATAAGACTTCCCTTAAATCCTTCCCATTGAATGCAGAAAAATTTGATCAACCAATTTTATGAGGAGGAATGAAAAAAGCAGATTAAAATTGGCTAGACGATTTTGAAATACATTCGTTTCGCTCTCTTTCTCAGTATTAGCTCGTTCTCGGATTTCCTGGAGAATTCTTCAATTTCATGATCAAACTTTTCTATTCTCTTCATGTTCAGATCTAAAAATCTATTGTCTGTTGTGAAAAATCTTATACACTATTCGTTTCATTGAATTTTGTAGGAATTCCTATCAGATTCATTTCCTGAACATCTCTTGCTCTGAGGCTTGCCAATATGATCATACCAGAACTTGTCCTCGATTACTAATGTGAACAAACGTATATATTTCCAACAGTAAACCTCACATAAATACACACACATACACACACAAATATTTTCATATTGTTAGAACCTAGGAGAGCTTATTGATCATATCATGGAAGAATATCATGAAATGGAATATTTAAACACATTTTCCAGATGCAATCTGCTGATTTCACTGCTTTTATGGCTACGATCCATCAGTATTAGAGCTCTCTTCTCTATTCTCTTTCTCTTTCAAAATAAATACCATAGGATCATGCAGAAAAAACCCCAACTAAAATGCACTTGAGACTGAGAGTGGCGCAAGAATTCTGGTTGATTCAACATTATTGTACTTCTCACTTTACATCTTGCATTCTTCTTTTACTTTTTCTCACTTTCTCTCTCTCTCTCTCTCTCTCTCTCTCTCTTTCTCTCTCTCTTTTCTTAATATTTCTTTCATCTTATTTCTTCTGCTTCTTATTCTTCCATGGCCTCTCATCATCTCTCGAGGGAAATATCGACTCTCTTACACACACATACAAATACTATATCTCATCATTTTGATCGAACCTTACTGATGAAAAGTATGGATGCAGTTCATAAGCTATTTTCTTTATTGAACTTGGTAGTTTCTTTGATTTCAAATAGGCATCCAAATTGAGTCTATTATTGACTCAGCCCAGTGGCAATCGATTTTGGATTCGTTTTCTTCTTCCTCTCTTTGCTTCAATTTTGTTTCTCTCTTCCTCATCTTCCTCTCTCTCTCTCTCCCACTCTTCACTCTTGTTCATACTCATCCTCATCCATCTCAATACCTGTTAATGGAATATGATGGAGTGGAAAAGCATAGCGAAAAGAATAAAGTCTCCATCCAATTCTTCTCCTACTCTTCTCCTGTTTCTGTCTTAACTTTTTTCCTTGTCTCCATCACTTCTCTCTCTCTCTCTCTCTCTCTCTCTGCTCCACTTTCTCCCTCATCTTATTTCTATCATACTTACCTCATCCTACTCACTCATTTTTCCATATACACACACTCCATCAATAACTCAACTGTATTCTAGAACTTATAGTCTATCTATCTACTACCTAACTCAATCTGTAGGCGAATTGATTCTTCTCACATCATCATCTTAGTCTCAGTGGCATGTTAGGATAGATATTGAAGTTTGCTACTGTATACAGTTGATCTCAATTATCATGTATCTATGGAAGAAATAATTCAAGAAGCGTACACGAGTCGTGATCATCCGAATCTGATGAGATATTCATTTTTCTTCACTCTCTTATTCTAAGATGATGATAGTCTCATCTTTCATACTGCAACTGATTACTAAAATAACAAGAAAAGCTTAGTTCTTATTTTTCACAATCTAATCCCTATTCATTATAAGAGGCTAGACAGAGTAGTTTTTTTCTTCTTCGATACTTCTGGTGAATGAATTTGAAGTGTTCCACCACTTCTAGAACAAATTTGAATGCTTTTGAAATGTGAAAATTGGTTACAATTCTTCGATATTGTACTTCCTGGAGCAAGAATTTCTTTCAAAGCACTTTGAGAAATCTTATTCCAATAAAAAGTGTGAAACATCACTTTGATAACTTTCAAACAAACAATTTCTACGGTATACAGGGTACTTTGAAAAAAAATTCCACAGGGTATATGGTATTTTTTTGAAAATTCTACCCAGCTTTTCACACTACCTATGACAAAGAGGATAAAATAGCTTGAGGCTATGGTTGAAACTGGATCATTATACATTATTCATTTGAGAAAAATTTGTTGAAACTATAGTGACAACAGTCCAGAGAAGGACTTGAAGATATTTATGATGCTCAACATCTTTTACTCCGACCAGAAAAGTCTTCCCTTATTTTGTTCAATTAGATTTAGATAGTTGAATTTCCGTTTGTTACCATGAAAAGGCAGCTTGTTCGATGTCAGTTGATTATTATCTTTGGAATTTCGAGCTTACAAATCGAATTTCCTGTTCGGAATTCGATTTCATTTTCAACTGATTAACAATTCACAAGCTTCCTCAATCTTAATGACCTCAGAAAGCTTTTTCTCACATCTGCATTCTTCTATCTATTTGATTCACTTCCACATGCAAATGAGATGGAAACTGTTCTTCTATTGTTGATCTCTGATCTTTTCGTTTGCCAAGAATTTCCATCATCGAATGTTAGGTCAACACTGCTCAAACTCATGGATTTTGAGCTGTCTTCTTCTTTTTTTGTTGAATTGCCATCATGTCATCTGATGTAGCCTCAAGGTAGACTTGCCAGCCAATTGATTTTATTAGTGACAAGTACCTCATGATGACTATAGAATTTCGATCCCTTATTTTCATTGTTATCCTTCCTATTCTTTGTCTCCAAACATCTTCGATTTGAACATGTTTCTTTCGCCGAAATTCACTTCACATGAAGGGAATTCATTTTACTCTTTCCCACCACGTTTATACTTGAAACATTGGATCACTACTTCTGCCTTCTCTTCATGATATCTGTGGGTGGAAAAAATTTTCAGTCACGAAAAAGGATATTCCTTGATAAAATCAGCATCTATGACACACAAAAGAAGAACAGTAGAGATGAATTAGTGATGACATTAGGTATTGAATGAGATTAGTGTGAAGATGGAAAAAAAGTATGTTAACTTGCTTATTATCATCACTATCAATAGTAAATATTGATTTATATACATATATTCTCTCCTCCGAAGGAAAGTGTATAAACATTTCCGCAAGCATACATATACCCACACCAAGCAACCAAATTCCATGTGAGAAAGAAAGATAGATAGAGTGATCATCATTCTGATGATAACTACAGAATCACTTTATACAAACGCAAAAATATAAGGACTTATCATCACTTTTTCTTTTTCCTACTTCTTCAATACTTCCAATCTTATGTTGATATAACCACCATTCCTACTTCTACTCTTGTCACCTTCTATCGCTCAATCTTACCACGAATTTCCGGCGTATCATTCACATTACTTGTGACATCGGCTTCATGGTGAGCTGATTGAGCTCCAACTAATCATTTATACCAACAACAACGTGTGTGTACAAAATGATACTCTCTCTCTCCTTCTCTCTCCTTCTCTCTCCTTCTCTCTCCTTCTCTCTCATCTTCATCTTCTTCCATCCTCCATCATCATCTTATTTCGTGTTCACTTTCACTGAGACTCACCCATGATTCTGGATGCTCACACAGCATCCAGAGTGGGAATACAAGCAAACCAATCAATCGAGCAACCAAAGTCGCTGTTTACTCATGTATGAGCCACTGGTGCATGAATGGATCATGCATAATGTTGAAAATGAATGAACATTCTGGATGCTCTATTACAGCTTTCTACCACTATTCTGGATTCGGAAAGCTGATTTTATACTAATTTTCACTTGATGAAAAGCTGACACAAAAAAGAGACGAAAAAAAACAAGCTTCCAATAGATTGCAAAATTCTGAAAAGAGAGAGAGAGCAGATGAGTGCATTTTAACGTTAGATGAGCCAAAAAACTTACCAAATTGTGAATTGGGAAGTTGATGATGCGAAAAGATGTTAACTTTTCCCTGGAAATTATTGTGATGCAAGCTCAACTACATATATATACGACGTATATATGGTATACAGTTGGTAATCGATGGAACTTGCGATATTTCTCCGTCGAAAGCTGAATTATCGGGCATAAGTTTCAACTTAAACGAAGAGAGCTTCATTCAGAAAAAATGTTCTCTCAGCTGAATAGGAACTTCGTTTCACTCTTGATGAAGTAGTGACTTCCACTTTCTACTTTATGAATTTCAATGAATTTTGTTGGATGATTTTATACTCTGAGAGGGTAAACATTCATGGTCAAATGAAATGAATTCATTGAACTTAGAAATGGATTCAATCTGGAAAAGGAGAACTCAATTGAAAAAACATTTTTTCTATGCCGTTGCTGATACAAATTCCCTTTCAAAAGAAACATTTCAATGATCCGCATGTATATTAGATGAAACGACGGATATTCGAGAAAATTTTAATCATTTCTCTACTTTTATCAGCTACTGTTGTTAATAGATAAATAAATGAGTAGAATTTAGCCAAGTCATGTTGTGCATGGATTCCCAGAACTTATAACTAATCAACACAAATCAAAAGAGAAGAATGCCGCTCTTTTTCATTGTTGATCAGCATTTGATAGATCTCTAAGCATAAGAATACTTTTGTTTTGAGCTGCTCATTTTAGTATTGGTCAAGTGGAATGAGAGAACATGATTTTCCGAAAATAATCATCTAACTTATACATAGAGTTTAAGCCTGACTTACTGTCAAGTCTGCCAAAATAATTCGCATCAAAGGTAATCATCTCTGAAAACGAACCTTCTTCTTCCATCAGATTCGCCTGTGATGACTGTGTATCCTATCTCAAACAATCCATCATCAATCAAAGAGGATGGATCTGTTAAACTTCAATGCCGTGCCAAAAGCAACCCACCAGTTATTGAATATTCATGGTATTTTGATGGAAAAATGATATCCACAAGCCAAACAAAATGTAAGTGATCATTATAATTTTTCTTCTCACTTGTTCCTCTTCCTATTGATCAGTTCTTCCTAGCAAATCATTTGAATATACTTGGCTTGAATTATCCATAGCTGTCTAGCTCTCATAGATTGAATTTTGAATTGATAATCTACCAGCTGTAAATCAGATTGGAATTTCGGTCATGATATTCACCTGAAAATTATAGAAGCTTCTAGTTCTCTTCAGAAAGAGAGGGGCAGAGAGAGAAAGTAAAGTCCAATGCCATACAGCTAAAGTCTGGAACGAATAGAATAGTTCATGAGCTATACGAAAAACAGCCCTCCAAATCAACTAATGTTTCAGAAATTCCAAGGAACATATGCCTGTTGAGCCAAATGGAAGTTTCGTTGAAGAGAACTATCTTTGATGGACATGGAAACAAGTCTCTGCATCATGTGGGCTATCATGATAATCGTCTTCTCGAATGATAGTGCTATGATCTCTCCCGAGCATTCCTTGGATTCTCATTTTTTTCCTCTTTTCGCAACATCACTTTGACTAAAATATCATCATACAACATTTTCGAGAACTCCTATTTTGTTGCATCACAAAGAGCAAAAAATATTCCAAGTGATGTCGAATCTACCTGCAACCATTTGCTTCCTCTTTTCGCTCAACTTTTTTTTGCTCGTTATTCCATACAATTGTCCCCATCTCACCATGAATCTCGAAATTCTCAATTCACAAGCATTGAAAACACTCTGGAGAATGAGATGAGAAGAAAAAATTTTCCAAGAATATGTTAAAAAGTAGGAAGCTAACTTCAGGGATCCTCTCAAAATATTGCAACTTTCACCCAAGAAGATCAGGTGATTACACACCTCATGTACTGGTCTGTATTCTTGACGAACCCATAACAAGATGCTAGAGTATTCTCAAAGGAATGAGGCTAAAAAGGAGCATACAATATCCTTCTACTAAATACATGTATATTGATGCTAGAAGAAGCGTTGCTTCCTGATTTAGTGGAAATTTATCCTTTAGTAGAAAGTAACATAAGCCCGGAAATTAGAATTTAGCTGGTTAACGAATCATTTCTTAGCTTGACTCAATTGGTAGGTAAAAACAAATGAGATAGATGAGAAAGACAATGCTTTTTGTAGTCGATGTTTGATGAATCGTTTCGTTAAGCTTGATAAGGTTGATGATAGCTTCCTGTCTGGCAAGCTAATAGAAAGAGGCACAATAGTGGTAACGAATTACTTCAAAGAAATGAGGAAGTGATAATTCTATTAATATCATGTTAGTCTGATGTTCCTCACGTAATGTAGTTCTGTCTTGAGAAGGAATAGTGGTATGAAGGCTAAGCTATGAAAAAATAAAAAAAACTCTAAGAGAGAAAACAAGAAAACCATGGATATTGAGAACATTGAGCTCGAATGTCGTACTTTATACCTTAATCTGAAGATTCTGATGAATTCAAACTCTCGGGAAGTGTCTGAAATTCAATAGAATCACAATGATCAGAGCTGGATTGCATAAATTTTAGACCGATTCGTGTTTTTGTTGTTTTAAACAGCGTTTAGAGGTGCGTGAAATTGCCTCATTCATCAAGCGTCATGAAGATATGAATGAGAATATGCCATAATGTTTAAAAATTTGATCTAGATAGTCCAACAAAGTACAGGTTAGAACTTGTGAAAGCTATTCTTCAAATCCCAATTTCTTTTCGATCACTGATGACTGAACTGCCTTTCGACTAAGTTGTTCTACTCCACATGGAGTTAATTGAAATTGTACATCCCTCTCCAGATATTGTACTGATAGAACTTCTTCTTTGGATTTATCTCATTGGGACAGATAAATGGGTCAATCAATCCGTCCTGAGTATTGATCAAGTGGAGCGTATAGACAATGGGAAATATAAATGCTCCGGGAAGAATAAGATTGGCTATGGCGAAAGTCCAGAATATACTTTGAAAGTGAATTGTGAGTATAATTTTGATTTTTCAAGTACCAGGCAGGTACACATACACATGTACATGCCTTTATCTTCAAACATTTGAACCAAAAGTTCAAAAGTATATGTGCGATTGCTTCGAACCAAGAGCAAAAATTCTCGAATTCCAGTGTGAGCATCAAACGAAAACAAGATTTTGTGATTGAAATTTCCAAACTTCGTTGAACTGAATTGGAACTGAGAAGTCAACATCAGAAATATTATTGTGATGATGTACTGAGAACAACTTGAACCCTAGTATCTTGAAACAAGAAAACGTATTTCACAATCCTGATGACATTCATTTTATTACCATTGTTTTCCCAAAGATTCACCAATATGTGAACCCAATCAGAAGACTGTTTATGGTGTAGGACTTCGAGAAACTGTTCGCATACTTTGTGTTGTACAAGCTATGCCTGTTGAGGCCACCTTTCATTGGACCATGAACGGAAGTCAATTGCCGTTACACATAAAATATCCAACCAATGTGGAAGGATTACGAAGCTCATTGATGTACACACCATTTACTCGACAAGATTACGGTTCATTGCAGTGTTGGGCTCGAAATGAGGCTGGAAGTCAGGAAAAGCCATGCACTTTCCATATAGTTCCTGCTGGTAAGCGATACATATAAATTTTGTGGCCAAAATTACGATTATCCACCTAATCAGGTCCAAGATTTTTTTTTTCCGCTGAACAAAGATTTTCTTTCTCTTTCTTCACGAGGGCTATATTGTATCCATGAGTCTAGGTAGATCATTTCCAAATATTAGATTGGATAGGCTATTCTTATGTTTTCCAGTACTTTTTGAGTAACTTTCTTTTCTACCGTTACTTTCATTCACAATGACTTTTTGTCATTTCAATCTGATCTCATCAAAATCAAAGAATGAGAGGGGAAAATTTTTTCCTCCTCTGACTACTTCTGACTATATACTGTTACTTTACTGCATCTTGAACATATCATTCACGTGCCAAGTACATTTTCTTTTTCGTCTTGTACTTTTATTCCAGATTATCCAGAGCCACCAACTAACTGTTCAGTGTCCAGAGTATCTGATATCTCGATGGAAATTGATTGTGAGCCAGGTTATGATGGAGGATTGTCACAAATTTTCCACTTGATGGTCTATAGGAATGATAGATCACTTTCAAATTTGGTATACAATCTGAGTTCCATTGACAGACCTCATTTCATTCTTCATCATCTACTTCCTGAAAGCTACTACTTTCTGGATGTTTACTCCTCCAATATCCGGGGTAAAAGTAGAGACATGAGTTTATTAACAAGCACAACTTTGACAAGTGAACAACTATCACTAGGTAAGCGGATAATGATGAAAATAAAATAAAGAGGAATCGGAATACATCTTCAATTCTGCGAATTTGAAGTGGCTCTTCTGGAGAATATACCTATGAGGAGAGAAGATAATCATTCAAACTTTTCCAATGAAACAGACTCACTTACAGGTGGCCTAAATAAAAACAGTTTGCAAATAGGAATTCCCTTGAAGAGAAAAAATGCTCTATTACGCAACAAATTTACTGGTACTTATGTACTAGAGTAGAATTCAGACCTCAAGAAGAGAAGACTATTGAGCGAACCTTGAAGGCATAAAAAAATAAATAGAATGAAGATGGAAGAATTAAGCCAAAAAGTATCAAGTGACCACTTCTTGTCACTTCTTTCAAGCAACTATCACCCTTTCACACTATTTTTACAACAGCATGATGAATCCTCTTGGCTGTATTTATTCCTGTACATCTCTCTCTCTCTCTCTCTCTCTCTCTCTCTCTC